>CM062807.1:141324782-141569223 GCA_031772625.1 Pinus tabuliformis
AAAGTTGAGAAACTAGTTTCAGTTGATACAAAGGTGGAAGGATACGAATCCATCATGAAGAATAGTGTTTTGGAAGTGGTCCCAAGACCAACAGATAAATCAGTTGTGGGTTGGAGATGGATATTCAAAGTTAAGTATGTAGCAAATGAAAGCATAGAGAAGTATAAGGCCAAATTTGTGGCCAAAGGATTCTCTCAGGTTGAGGGAATTGACTATGATGAAACCTTTTCTCCTGTAGGAAAATATTAATCCAATAGATCAATTCTTGCACTGTTTGCACATATGGGGTAGAAGATCCACCAGATGGATGTAAAAACAAGCTTTCTCAATGGTGTTATTGAGGAGGAAGTGTACATTGAGAAACTAGAATGTTTTGAGACAAATGATCATGAGTTTCATGTGTGAAGACTCAGGTGAGCATTGTATGGTCTCAAATAAGCACCTCGAGCTTGGTATACTCGGATCAACAGTTATCTCATTGGATTGGGCTTCAACAAAAGTGAAGCGGATGCGAAACTCTATCATATTTTAGTAGAAGGCAAATTTCTTATCATTGTTTTATATGTTGATGATTTAATATTGACAGGTGATGATCATTTGATCAACTCTTGCAAGGACAACCTTGTAAGGGAATTTGAGATGAAAGACATGGGTCACATGCACTACTTCCTCAGGCTAGAAGTATGGAAAGTTGATGGGGAATTGTTTTTGTCTCAAGTAAAGTATGCCACATAGACACTACAAATATTTCACATGGAGAGCTATAAGTCCATGGAGACACCTCTAACGATCAATCAGAGGAAGGAGAATGCCACTTAAGGTGAAGAGGTGGATGTTACCATTTACCAGAAGTTAGTGGGTTCATCGATGTATCTTGTGAACAAACGACCAGATATGTGCTATGCAGTCAACTAGTTGAGCCAAGCTATGGCTACGCCAACCAAATTGTATTGGAAGGAAGCTAAGCATGTTTTAAGGTACCTCAGAGGCACTACCTGGTATGGATTATGGTACAGATGAATAGAGGGAGTGAAGCTGTGTGGCTTCACATATGTAGATTGGGAAGGGAGTCCATCCAACCGAAATAGTATATAAAGTGGAATTTTCAGTGTTGGGTCCACAACAGTTTCTTGGTATAGTAGGAAGCAGAGGTCTGTGTCACTCAACTTGAGAGAAGCTGAATACATGGTTGCACATCAAGCAACATGTGAGGCGATCTAGATGAGAAAGATACTTGTGGGACTGTTTGGTCAGGAGATGGATCTAACTGTGATCTATTGTGATAATTAAATTTGCATTAAGCTCTCTAAGAACCTGGTATTTCACGATCGATCCAAGCATATAGATATCCGATATCATCATTCACAGGACTGTGTAGAGGAGAATAATGTAGCTATAATACATTATGATAAAGGAACAAGATGTTGACATCTTGACAAAGGCCTTGTCAAGAGGGAAGTTCAAATTCCATAGGTGTAGGATAGGGGTGGTTGATAATCCTTTCCTGCGAAGAGGGAGTGTTGAAAAGTGTAGCAAGAAGAGGCTCAATTTGAATTTACCTTGGTCAAATTGAGAAAATTCGAAATTTCCACATCAACAAACAACTTGGAGGCAGTTAACTTGTGTGACATGGCTCTTGTCACTCACTTAGCTCAATAAATTGAATTAGAGGTCTTGGAGTTCAGTTAAGCATGTGTGACTCCTAAATTTTAGTAATCCAGTTCAGTTATTTCCAGTTGTATTCAGTTAAACTAGTTCCAACTATTGATAAAACTAGTTGGAGGTTAGTTGTGCAGTGGGATAACAATATAACTCATAGACCATCTAGTTAACTAATCAATCAACCAAAAATATCTCATGCATGCAAATAATTTGAATTTCTCAACTGTGGTGGAGATTCCAAGGCAGTGTAACATCAATTGTAAACTAGTGTTGAGTGTACATGTGTTGCATTCAATTAATGATAAATCCTTGGTAATTGCACAATAATTTTGGACTAAATTCCTAAAGAATAGGGGCTAATTTCCTTAGGATTTGTGAAAGTAAATAGGAGCGAGTGTAAGCAGAGTGAGAACAAGTTTACTCTTGCAGTTTGTCCTCAGAGCGAGAGATCACAATTGTAATTGTTTCTCAGTTCACCTGATTAATGCAAACATGCTTAAGGGGTTTTTAGAAGTTGCTTTACCCTAGAATCATCTGTGTACTTGTGTATTTGATGATGCATGTTGTTCTAAATTGTGAATTAATTTCCATAGAGAAGTAGAGTAGAATTGTGTCTCTTGATTTAGATTAAATTTCTTGAGAAGTTTCAATTCTATCACCATATTTATACACAAAGGACCAACACAACACGTATTAAATCAATGCTCATATAGTACCAACATAGTTCAGGGTCACAAACTTCAAAGAACGGGTTAACGCAGAAAGAGTCTACAATTGAATGCATATACCATATATATCATGATCTCCACAACATAGAACGCACAATTCAAAACCATATGACACGTGGTCTACAAAGTATTCTACTTACATTCCACGCAAAGGAATATGATGCTTCATGGTATGGAACTCACCTCAATATACTCAAAAGATTGTCTAAACAATGCACCATAAGTTGTTAGAGACTCAACATTCAACCAAACGCCACACCAAGAGTCACAATCAAGCCAACAATTCATCGCACCATCTCCCTTTAACACACACTTCCAAAGTATTCAATGTTTCTTCATTCAACAGTTCAAAAGGATTGATGCAGAGGGACAGAGAGTGGAGGAACAAAGAATATCACAAAGAACAAAACAAAGTTTTAATGGTAGGAGTTACATAACATAAAGATAAATGGTACCTGAAGCTCTGATACCATATCAAGCTAGGTTTGTAACTTCAAATGATTATGTGATTTACATTAAGATATTATTGATATATACGTTGTGAGGTTGACTCTTGGAATTCAAATTCCAATGTCTCTTCACCTTCTCTATTTTTCTATTTATAATATTTACATGAATTTCCTAATCCCAAAGATTAGGTGTCAACACAAGTAAACTTAGGTTGAATATGGTTGATTATTGTTGACCTAGTAAACCTATGTCAACCTTTTTTTTCCAACTGAAGAAATCGTGCCTGGGGCAGCTCTTAAGCATACATAGTCCTGCCCAGGGTTGGACCACATGACTTGTGGGGACCAAACCTCCCCACAACCATTGGACCACATCCTCAGGACTAAACCTATGTCAACCTAGCCTACGATCGTTGCCTATAGTTGACTTAGTAAACCAGGTCAACCTAGTAAACCTAGGTCAATCTAGTAAGCATAGGTCAACCTAGTGAACATAGGCCAACGTATTAAACCTAGTCTAAACTGTGACAACATTTGTTTTTTGTCAAATTGTGACGTCATTTATTGTTCATCACATTACGATGTTAATTTTTCTTGATGTTTTTTGTTGTTTGTCACATTTTAATGTCATCACATTGCAATGTGGCTTGTTGGTTGTCACATTGCGATGTGGTTTGTTGATTACCACATTATGATGTTATTCTTTTATCAAGTGGTGACATCGATTATTGCTCATCACAACAACTTTTTTTGGTTTTTATTTTTGTTACATTGTGATGTCATTTATTGTCTGTCACATTCTTTATTGTTTGTCACATTGGGAACAATATTAAAGTTAATGCCCATGGTGACTATAGTTCACCATGGAAACCATGTTGACTATGGACGACTTTGAAAGTAATATCCTAATAAACATAGGTTAACTCGGTACATCTACTAAACCTAGTAAGCCTAGGTTAGGATAATAAACATAGTAAACCTAGGTCAACCTAGTAGATATAGGCTAACCTAGTAAACCTAGTTCAAATTGCGATGACGTTTATTATTTGTCAAATTGCAAAGTCATTTGTTGTTCATCACATTGCGACACCATTTTTTTTTGTTACTTTGAAATATTTTTTTTGTTTGTGAAATTTCAATGTTCTCACATTGGAACATCATTTTTTTGTCCTATTGCGACGCTGTTTATTGTTCGTCGCATTATAACTTTGTTCGTTGTTTGTCACATTGTGATGTTGTTTATTGTTTGTCATATCATGATGTTGTTTTTATTTGTAACATTGGGAATAATATTAAAGTTAATGCCCACAGTGACTACGGTTCACCATGGCAGCGATTTTGACTACGATTGACTTTGATGCTCATGTTGACTATGCTTGACGATGTTAACCATAACCAACCATAGTCAACAATAGGTAACATGTGTTAATGTATAGATTAATGTATGGTTAATATGTTATCAATGTGTTAATGTGTAATTTTATGTATTATTAATATCTCATCGATGTGCCAATGTGTAGATTAATGTGTAGGGTTGTGCTTATATTAATATATTATTAATATCCATGAGGGTTGGACTTTCCACATTTTAAGATCTTGTTTCGTAAAATGATGCATGGTCATGCATCTAACCTTTTCTTTTTTCTATTGTTCTAGATTGAAAATTGTTTGTTTTCCTTAATTTTATCTATTTCATGACCTTTTGGGGATATATATTTCCATAAATAGTGGGAGATTTTTGGTTGATACATAATGATGTTGATGCTTATCTATGCTTCTCTAATGTCAATTTTCGAACATTGTCACCAGCGGTCAATAGTCTTTGACAATGCAGTAACATTGTTGATAATGGTCATCAATGTATAACTATAGATGAATATGGTGGATCATGTGCACTATGGTTGACAATGTTAACTATGGATGACCATGGTGACCATGGTTGATGATCGTTGAGCTAGTTTGACCATGGTTGAATATGGTTGCACTATTGAAAAAGTATTCATATTATTAATAATAGTAATATTTTTATTATATTAAATCTTTTTATGCCATGACCATGGTTGACTATGCTTGACTATGGTCAACCATGATGGACTATAGAAAAATATGATTGATTGAAGTTGACCGAAAATGAATGAGGTTGATTGTTGTCAAATAAAATTGACAATGGCTTACTATGGTAAGCATATGATTGACTGAAGTTGGTCATAGTTAATTGTGGTTAACTATAAAAGTAGACTATGTTTACCTATAATAAAATTGACAATGGCTTACTATAGTAAGCATATGATTGACTGAGGTTGGTCATAGTTAAATGTGGTTAACTATAAAAGTAGACTATTTTTACCTATGTTAAAAAAAAATTACACTCTTATCCGTTTGAAGCAAGAAAACATTATCTTTTATATAAATAATATATTATTAATGTGTTATTATAAATAAATAAAAATATCATTAATGTATTAATATATAAATTAATATATGAATGCATATTTATTAATATATTATTATAAAATACAAAATTAAAATGAGATTATAAAGTTATCCAACCTTATTAATAAATCTTAAACTATATTAATAAATCCATATTAATTTTATTAAAAAATTATAAACTTCAAAAATAAATAATTTCTAAAATTTAACATCAATATTATAAAAAGTAAATAACAATAATAGCGTTATTATTTAAAAATATTTTTTTTAGCTATTTTATTAAAAATAATTCTATCCCACTAAAGTCAATTTTGCCATTTGAAAGCACTCTAATCTCTATGGGAATCACTTCTATCCCACTAAAGTCAATCTTGCCATTTGAAAGCACTGTAATCTCTATGGGAATCACTTGTAGGTTCTCACAGTCGAGAGGCTAACATACTTCGGATTTTTAACTCTCCTATCCTAAGGGCAAATATTTCAGCTTTCAATAATGTTCCATACGCAAAAATTGAAGATGACACACATTACGTATTCCTTCACGCACATGCTCTATAGTTCTACTAAACGTGAGAACCTCCCGTTTTGTGAGTTTCCATTTTGATATTGGCAATGCTTTTATCCATGTTTTACATATGTTTAATATTGTGATATTGGCAATGCTTTTATTTTACATATGTTTAATACAATATTGACAATGCTTTTATCCATGTTTTACATATGTTTAATATTGTGAGAGAAGGAACATTGGGGAAATTTCATTCTTGTAGAATTAGAGTTTTTTTCAGGAATGAAAAAGCATGATTATATTATATAAGGAATATAATGATCAAAAATACATCTGTCAGAAGGAAACTGCAGAATGTGCAAAAACAGACTAATGGGTAGTCCATTACAGGAGTATACTGAGAATATGATAGAAACAGAAAATCCAAAAAAAAACATAAATTTGAGTATCATCTAGCAAGATAGCCATATCTCTGTAATAGGCAGAGACGATATTTAGTATATACAAAACATTTGGAGAACCAAAGATCCTCCATGGAGGAGGCAGCGTTGTATAGATTTTCCAAAAAAGAGATTGATAAAATCATAAAGATGACAGCGAGGACAAAAAATACCTGACATCCTCAAGATAATAATTATGCATCAGGTAAAGAGAAATCTGTAATAGAGAACACTTGCTTGTTTGAAATTACCTTCATGTGCCAAATACCTGGAGCCGAAAACAAGCCTTCCTTTGATAAATTGTCTGCCTTCTTGTTCTGTGACCTATAAATGTGTTGTATGGAACTTCCTTCCATCCTTTCCCATAGAAAAACAATCCTGTTCATCCAACCTGCAAGGTGAGGATTGCTAATATGGATTTTCCCCAAGACAAAATCAACCATTACTTTGGAATCCCCAAAAATTGAGACAGACTGGATATTCAAGAAGATACAGAAAGAGAGAAGCCCCACAAGAGCCATCGCCTCCACTTTGCAACAAAACCTTTCCCTCCATTCCATGAAATAAGATAATGAGTGTTTTCATCCAAGATGATGTGGATACCACAGCCACAGGAGAAATTTTGTGCCGCTCCATCGAAGAATGCTCTCGGGAACTTGTTATGATGCATAACCTGCACGTTTGGATATGATCTTTTTTCCTTTGGAGGTTTACCAGGTAAGGATTCGAAAAGAGAAGATATGCTTTGGATGATTCCCATAAAAGGCTCCTTACATTCCTTAAAAAAAAATTCTTTCTCCATTTCCAAATACACCATAAAGTGATGATAAAAAACGGCCGCCAGGATTCCTTTTGCCTGCTCCACCAGACAAAAGCATCTTGAATAGATGTGTGAGTAACATGAGGGAATCCATAAAAAAGTTCCAGAGCATGCCAAATCTGCTGCGTTTTCTGACAGAGGAGGAACATGTGACAATTTGTTTCTTCCTAAGAGTTGCAAATTGAGTAGAGACACAGGCCCTGCCAGCCCCTCTTTTTTAAATTATCCCAAGATAAGTTCCTATTGTGGAATACCAGCCACGAGAAAAAAATAGATTTTGAGAGGCAACCTGATTTCCAGAAGGATGATGGAAAAATAGAGCTGGGAGTAGCATTTCTTGTGGATATCAGATTCAGGTAAATATCTTTTACACGTACCTAGGATATCCCTTTTATGTCTTTCCAAATAACGACATCAGAATCTAATGAGTGATATATACCACAGCTTCTCAGAGAAACTTTTAAATTCGTCCACTGTCTTGCAACAATTCTAGACATCCCCATGTCGACATCTTCTTTCCAAATGGGTAAGGGTCCTTGCCATCTTGCAATAATTTTGTCCCAGGTAAAATAACTTTGTCTGTGGAAAAAGTTAAGGAGCTCCCCAGGCAAAATGATTTGCTCCTGTTCACTTAAAAAAGAATCAAGTCCTATGAGAATCTTGCTGCCAGTTTGGAAGCTCCAAATCAGATTTTTTAAGAAAAACCCTTCTATCTTACGGAAACTTAGCCATATTGCTAAACCATAACTAGATCCGATTCTTCCCAATCTGAACCAGTATGAGATATCCTTATTGCCCATATACTTCTTTTTTATGGTATTTCTCCATGGACCCTCCCCAAAAATCCCTCTCCATAGGGATTTGCAAAGAAGGGCCTTTCCAAAGCTCCTTAGATTCAGCAGACCCCACCCCCCAAGATTTTTCGGCAGTGAGATGGCTGATAAGTTAGACAAATGATATTTTCTTTTCTCGGCCTGGCCACCCCAAATAAAATTAGTTGTTATCTTGTTCATTTTTTGAATAATGCTTGCAGTGAGAAAGAAAAGATGCGCCCAATATACCGCGAGCTGAGTTAGAACTGACTGAGCCAGAATGACTCTTCCTGCCAATGAAAGGCACTTGTATTCCCATAACGAAATCTTTTTGTAGTATCTTTCTGTAATCCACAGCCAGTCCATTGTAGAATATCCATTAGCTTTTAACTGGAAGCCTAAATATTTCATTCCCTGATTGATGGACCGCGCCTCAATCCCAAAGAGGGAAGATATCCATTCTATTAATTCCATATTTGCATCATTGTGAAGGAGATTAGATTTGGATTCATTTATTTGTAAGCATGTGGCCTTTTGGAAATTTTTGAGGATATCATATAAGCATAACCATGTGAGCCTGCACAGCATTCTGAAAATAAGTATATCATCAACAAAAAGATTGTGCGATATATAATTGTTCCTACAGATCCTCAGTGGCTGACACCTGTTCTCACTAACTGCCTTGTTGATGTGTAGGCTTAAGGAGTTCATTGCCAAGATAAACAATAAGGGAGATAGCAGGCATCCTTGGCGCAGACCCCTAGCAGCAAGAAAAAAAGGAGATGGGGTCCCATTTATTATAACCGCATAGTTCACCTTCTCCACGTAGGCCATTACCCAGTTTATCATATTTGCTCTCAGTCCAATCTTTGCAAGAAGGCATCTGATGAAGCCCCAATCAATGCAATCATACGCCTTTCGGAGATCAATTTTGAAAATGGCAGCTTCAATTTTTTTTTTTGCATGGAAAATAAAGCCTCCTGTGTATTTGCAACAACGTCCAAAATATTTCTTCCTTTCAGAAAAGCATGTTGATCCCTTGTTAAATACTTAGACAGAGTTCCTTTTATCCTTTCAGCGATAATTTTGGAAATGATTTTGTATGAAATGTTACAAAGAGAAATCGGCCTGTAGTCTTGAAAGGATTCCGCTTCCCTTTTCTTGGGGATGAGGGCGATATGAGTGGACGAGGTAATCTGGTGAATGTTGCCTGATATTCTTGAGCCCTCAACCATCCTTAGAAGATCTTGTTTGATAAGATCATAAAAGTGAATGAAAAATTCGATCGTCCAACCATCTGGACCAGGGGATTTATCCTTTTTAAAGGATTTCATGGTTTCTAAAAGTTCTTCCTCAGTTATTGGCTGAAAGAGATGATCATTATGTTCCTCGTCAAACATTTGAGGGAAAAGCTCTATTCCCCACAAAATGTCATGTATCCTGCAGTCATCAGATCTACTGTATTGGTTTCCAAAATACCTCACGGCTTCTCTTGAGATGTCTTGTTGACAGTATAGAAAGTCTCCCTTTTCGTCCTTTATTTTCCATATAGAATTCTTTTCTCTTCTTGAGCTAGCAAATCTGTGAAAAAATTTTGAGTTCCTGTCTCCTTCCTTTAGCCAGTTTGCCCTGCTTTTTAATCTCCATGATACCTCTTCCTGTTCCAAGATTTTGCACTTACTCCTTTGCAATTCCTTTATACGACATCTCATGTTGAAAGGGATACCTTGAGCAGCTAAGTTTCCAGAGATGCTATCCAATTCCTTCTGTATTTCCCTCAGGGCAGATCTGTTTTGCTGCCTTTTCTTATACTGCCAATATTTTACAAAATTTCTAATGGACTCCAACTTATCTTTGAAGGTTAGGAAAGGAGGCATATTTTCATTTGATGATAATTCCTTCTATTGTCTGATTTTAGCTTCATTGAAATCAGTATCAACCAAGCATAGCCTGTTAAATTTAAAGGGATATCCTTTCCTAAATCCTTTTTCTCTCCATCCTAAAAAGATCGACCTATGGTCTGAAATAAAAACATTTCCAATTGAGGTAAAAGGCATGCCTAGTCTATCAATTATACTTTCATGTAGAATGAAACGATCCAGTCTTTTTTCTATATATGCTCCTTCAGATCTTCCATTGTCCCATGTTGGCATCATTTTCGGCGGATTTATGTCCACCAAATTCCTGTGCAGCAGCTCATATTTAATACGGTCAGCAAGAGGATCTTTTTCCCGACTATTTCCCCAAATGTCATCAGAGCTTAGCGTGACATTTAGATCTCCTGCAATCATCAAATACTCAATATCAATAATTTTTGATGCAAAAAAAATTTCGCAGTAAGTTATCATGTTTTTGTAAGGGGCATACATGTTTAAAATGTTTATGGGCCAATCCTTCCCTCTAATAGACACCGATATGAGAATACCGACAAAGCATTTGTATGCTTTTGCCCTGATCCAATCAAGGTCCCATAAGACTGCTAAGCCCCCAGAAAGACCATTTGCCTCCAGCGCAACCATATGCCAAGTAGGTAACATTTTTCTGAAATAAGAAATAGATACAGGAATGTTGTGCATGGTTTTTTGGATCAGAATGATTTTGGGTTGATTCTCAAAGAAAAGATTCTTTAGGGCAAGAAATTTTCGACCAGCACCCAACCCCCTTATATTCATGGATAAAATGAAAGTCATTTAGAAGGCTTCGCGGCCACACTTGCTCTAAGAGGCCCTTCTTCCGTCATATCAATGATAGGCACATCTACTAAAGAGAGATTTCGAACTCCTCTGCCAACACCATCCGCCCTTCCTCTAAAATGCCTGCTCCCTCTATTATTTTTCCTTCTTACTGTAATATTTTTTTGCAGAGTTTGGACTTATTTGCGGGGAGGAAGGCTTTCCTAGTTTATGAATGGTTAGGGGCCTGAGCTCAATCGATTTCTTGCTAAGGAGGTAGTCCAGGTCACTACCAATCGAATTTGACGGGGAGGATATAGGAGAATTTAGAGGGGTCGCCGAAACCATAGGCTCCTTACCTTTCAGAGATTGAGGCAATCCCCTTTTCGATGAAGGAGAGGAAGATGAGATTAAATTGATATGAGAGTCTGCTTTGAAGGAAAGTATAGGTTTGGGAACCGAAAGAGGGACAGGAGAATCTTTGCCCATAATAGGTTCTGAGGGGGAGTGCACAATAGGGTGGAAATTCTTTTTTCAGATGAGTCGCGAGGTCTACTCAAACTTTTTGACAAGATGCTTTGATTTTGAGTATATGATGTAGGGGAGATATGTAGCTGGGGAGAAGATTTCTGATCAGGGGAGGAGAAATTTTGACAGTCATCTATAGGATTAAGAACCCCCTGCACTTTATCAGAATCTAAAGGAGATGAGCTAAAAGGAGAGGTTACCTTTGCCAAGTCTGAATAAGAAGATCTTGTCCCTTGTATATTTTTTGTTGTAGGATATTTACCATGATACATTCGTTTTTTTAACACAGGACGACGAGGACAGTTATTCTGAAGATTCCCTGTCTTGTGGCATACTGAGCACCTGAAGGGGACCCCCCAAAAGTCCAATCTTTGATTAATCTTTAAATCCCTCCATGATATCTCGATGTGGTCTGGGAATCCTCCTCTATAGGCTTTCTTGATGAGAACCCATGCAACACGTTTATCTTTCTCCCCCAGACATCTAGGATCCACATAAACACATCTTCCTAAGGCATCCCCTATCTCATATAAAGTTTCCTTTGACCACAACTCCAGGGGAAGACCAGGGAGTTTTACCCAAATTAAATTATTTAAGGGAGTATTCTTCAACGGATTATATCTGATGTACCATTTGTGAAGCACCAGGAAGCTCCTTCCCTGAACCCATGGACGAGCCTGAACAGTACAGTACCACTCCTTCATCAGTTTTGCTATAATGGGGATGTAGCCAATCAAAGGTTTCCATTGTGACTCTAACCATTTTCTCATCCTGGCATCGTCCATCTCAAGGAAATACCACCGGCCATCCAATGCGAGCTGCTGCAAGCTTTCAATACGATCAGTAAGATAAATGTTGTCTATCTTAATCGCAGTTGGTGGCGGAATGGTTTTTACATGTTTTTTATCCTTCTTGAAACCAACTGTGGGCTCATGTTCTACGAATTCTCTCTGGAAGAGATCACTTCGGATACCTTCCCGAGATGATTGAGGATTATGACAACACTTTCTAGCCAGGTCATCTGTTTGCATCGAGGGAAAGACAGTCACGTCAGCCAGCGTGGACTGCCAATTGTTTGTCAACGTGGCTGCGCCCTTACGAGACTCAACCAGAACAGCTGCGTGGACCATGGTCTCCGTGGCTAATGCGTCCAACCCCCAGTCCATAAAAAATCCTCCCCCTGTGTACTGTGAGATCCTTAAAAAGGGATTATCCAGAACAGGTTATATTTCATACCATAAATTGACCTGACCAAACCCGAAATATAATACCCTGAGCGAAATAAAATGAAGATTGGCTGACTAAAGCACTGATAGGACGAAGTTTCGGGAACTAAACAACATCCATTCCCATGCCGGTAATCAGATACCAAAAAGGCAAATGTAGTCTTTCACCCATGTGAACAGCCAGCAAATTGTCAACTTGGCGAGGCCCCTAGCGGACTCAGCTAGAATAGATACTTATGGCATGGTCCTCGAGGCCATTGCAACTGATCCCCAGACCATCGTAGAATTAGAGTTATCAAAGTAGAATATCCCAGTGTTAGTGTTAGTGTCAGAAGATGATCTCAGTATTGGAAGAGGCAGAATATTAATGTAGCAAATTGATATTCTTCTGCAATCATATAGATTGTTGAAATTTTTTGAAACATTTGACTTGTCCTCAATACATATAATGCATAATTCAAATTCAAAAACAATTATAACTATTTATTTTTCATTTTTCAACTATCTTATTTATTCAAATAATAAAAAATGGCTCAATCATGACAGTATGATTCTTATATTAAAAAACATATAAACTTCAATACCATGAATATGTCTACTATTCCTAAAGTATTCTAACTTCCTCAACTTTATAACTTCCTTGCATTAAAGGAATAAAATCAATTCATACTATTCAGTTATTTTAAGATTATAGTTTTACTCCGAAAACAATGGAAATTTTAGGATTATTTTAATAAAAAATTGATTAAATTTTTTTAGAAATTCTAGTTTTCAAGATTTATTTTTAGCTCTTGAAATTTTTCATAATGTTAAATCATAATATTTAAGCATACTAAATCATTTCTATTATAAAAAAAAAAAAATATTAAACACTCCCAAAATTAAATATCGGGAAAAAAATTCTTATCAAATTCCAATTAAATTTAACCGCATTGCCCCTTGTGACCTTGGTTACGTCCTAAACAAGTAAAGAATGTGGTTGCTTTTCATTTGCATGGGATTTGGTGACAGCGCACAGCCGAGAATGAATTTTCATTGGTTTGTAACTGCGACCGTAGATTTGGAGCTGATGAGTGAAGCCCCCGACTTCACGGTCAAGTGGGTTTCATAAATCCGTGGAAGAAGTAGCAGATGCGTGAATCGAAATTCCCAGGCCCGAGCAGCGGGGTGTCCACTCCTTAGGGAACGGGGCGACCCCACACCATCCAACCCGATCCAGGAAAATAATCACATTATTTTAACGTTTTATTAAATGAAAAAGTCACTTGCAAAATTAGGGTTTTAGTTAAAGTCACTTGAATATTAATTTATTTACTATTTATTGAATATATAAGATGTCATAATACATACATATTGCTTAATTAATATTGTTTATATTAATATATATATTTGTGTGTGTTTTTTTATTAATATATAATTGTTTATAATTAAATTTATTAAAATATGTTTTTAATATAATAATAAGTCATTTTAAATTAAAAATATTGTAAAAAAATTATAATTGATGTAAATAGAAATAATAAAAAAAACAAAAATCAAAAATCAAAAAAATAAATAAAACTAAAAATAAAAAATTAGTAACTAATAAAAATGAAAGTCACTAAACAACCCATAATAAAACCTCCACCAATCACCTTATAAATAAATAAATTTAAATAATAATAAAAAATAAATTCCTAATATCAAACTATGAATAAATGCAATAATTTTTTAATAAAAATAAATTAATACCTCATCAAAAATAAAACTAAATGCTTTATATCATACGTATAGCAAATATAATAAATTAATAAATAACCTATAATAATGGTAACATAAGTCATAGGCCTTGCATTAGCTGATGAGATATAAATGATGTTCTAGAAGCTACCGTAAATCCGAGATGACTTGTCCTTCGAGATATGACTGTTAGCTAGACAATGTTTGTATTTTCACAAGGCTTTTTAGGTAGACCACATTTAGAAGAATTTCGTGGACGCTTTTTGAACTCTTAACTGGGGTTAATGATCCAAAAGGTAAAGTGGAATGTTTGTATTTTTAATTATTTGTACCAAAAGATAAAATAAAATTTTTATTATTCAAACAACTTCAATATGTATATTAAGCTTATACTTTTTTTCATTTTTAACTTTTTAAACAATCAGCGTATCATATATATTAAATATTTTTATCTTAATTTTTAATGTTTATAAAAATATTTTTTTAAATTTAATAATTTAAATTATTATTTTTAAATTTAATTATTTTAAATTAAATTTAAAAATAAAATAATCATAGTTTAAATGTATATTAATTATATAAAATATTTTATAAAACTTTAAAATTTATTTATTTTATGTTAATTATTATTATACTTTTTTTTCATTTTTAATTTTTTAAACAATCAGCGTATCATATATATTAAATATTTTTATCTTAATTTTTAATGTTTATAAAAATATTTTTTTAAATCTAATAATTTAAATTATTATTTTTAAATTTAATTATTTTAAATTAAATTTAAAAATAAAATAATCATAGTTTAAATGTATATTAATTATATAAAATATTTTATAAAACTTTAAAATTTATTTATTTTATGTTAATTATTATTTAAAATAGATTTTTTCATCACTTGCAAAATAATTTTAAGAAAAAAAATTTATTGTTTTTTTTGGGCTTGACATGAGTGTCTAATATAGTTAATGTTGCAGCTAGTTCCTGTTCAATATCTTCTACTCCTTGGGGTTGAGAAGTCTCCTCAAGACTTACTCTTCCTTCTCATCTCTTCTTCTCCTTTCATATTTGCTTCTCCTTCTTCTATCTCTACCGCCTCTTTTTCCATTGTTTTTCTCTCTTCCTCTTCTATTCTTGTTGCCTCTTCCTCCGTTTTTGCTTCTTCTTCTTCCTCTATTTTTCCTTCTCTTCCTCCAATACTAGAGGCTGGAGTCTCTCTTGGTGTGAGGGCATGGGTTTCTATGAAAGTCTCCCTAACCATGTCAACAAATTTATTCCATATGATAGGAATCCTCAAATGGTTTAGAGAATCCACCACTATTAACGTGATGAGGCCATGGTGAGCTAAATGTTGGTGTTTTCCTTCCCTCAGCTTCTGACTCACCTCCACAATTGATTGTAGGAGGAAATGTGGGACACTAAGTCTTTGAGGGAGAGGTAATTCTTCCTTGAATATAAGCTCCTGGAGCATCCTGAAGAGGTAGGCATAAACCACACTCAATCTTCCTTCACAAGATATGTACTTGAGTATATGGTGAGCTACCTTATCCCAACGGTAAGGTAAAATTTCTCTTCTCACTCCATTCTTGTCTTCTAGATGCTTCTCTTTTGAAGGGAATAAGTTTTTCCTAGCTATGACACTTACTTGTTTGTCTTATTTGCTCCACCTAATTCCTAGAGGCAAGGTGGTCACTCTGCCTATGGTTTCAGGATTGAGAGAGATGGCTAACCCTTTTATAACAGTTGTAGCATTGTCTTCCTCTTGAGATTGCAATGGAATGGCAAATTCATGGGCAAGATCATCATCATAATCCTTTATCAACTCAAAGAAACGGAACCACTGGTGTCTTTTGAAGATGTCAACTACAGGAGGGTGTTGGTGAATCCTCTTGGTGTCTGAGGGTTCCCTTCTATTAAATCCTCCCTCCATCTCTTCTCTATTACTTCTTGATGCAATGTAGGTGTGGAACTAAAAAATTTCAAACAATCTCAGTGGTGAAACAGTGGCAAAGTGATTGGTAGTAGTGAGAAAGAAAAGTGCTCGAATTGATATCGACCAAACTATTTTCTCTTCTCTTAACCACAACAAACTTCAAAAAGACCTCCTACTGATCAATTGATGTTATAAGCTCTTAATTTCAAGAAGACTTCTCATGCAATTGGATGTAGAAACGAGGAAGGACGGTGTCACTTACTTCTCGTCAGATCAATTTTGGGTGTGCATGAAGGTTTTGAGACAATATTGAGCCAATGTGACTCCTTTTTCTCCTTCCAACTCCTCCTGTAGCTCCTCTCAGCCCTCCCATAGAACTTGCAGGCATGCCTATAACTTTCTCCTGTAGAACTTGTAGATAGTATTCGAAACTCCTCGATGGAACCCTAGGTTGTCTGATGCACTAGCTCGCTCTTCCTTCCTCTACCTATTTTTGGAATGAGTGATGGTGCAAATGAAGTTGATCCAACACATAATATCCTCTTTTGGTTAAAATCTTGGAGCGCTCTAGTGACTTGGCATTAACATGAGTTTCCTCTTTTGGACCGTTGTCCCCACTAACTGTAATCATTTATCTCTCGTGATTATCACCCCACTCTTTGAGGACACCACTTCATTTTGAGTTGACATTTCCACATTGCATGGGTGACTTAAATCACACTTGAGTTTACTAGTCGAGGGTGGCCAAGTTCACTAGCCACCTCTAGCCTATTAAAACACCTTTTCTCGCTCAAAACACATTTTAGTCATTTTATGCATAGGGAGGAGGTTAGGGTTGCCATTCCTGAGCCTACCAATGGATTGAACTATTTAAGAGGTTTGCATGTTGGAGCTGGAGCATATATCATTATGATTAAGGGAGTTGACTCTTTGACTTATTTCTTGTGCATGTCTTCATTCTTGATGATACCTTGACTGTTGCTATTGTTGTGTGTGTGCAGGTGCCTCTCTGATGTCCAAGATACTGCTACTAGTGGAAGGCCTCCTTGAGAATGATGTTTCTCTTCATAGCTTCAAACAAATCTCCAACATCCCTTCTAGTGGTGGAAATTTTTTTTATCAGTGATTGTTGTTGTGGCTGCACAGACTGTTACAGGAGGAGTTTCTTCTTGTAGCAGTCTTTTGATCCCCCCTTGAGGTCTTCAGTTTGCATGAGGGAGATGATGAAAATCCATGATGATAGGGTTAAATTCATGAAGGAGTAGTTTATACACTGTAGAGATAGAAAATAGTGGCTTTTGTGTGTTTTTTCTAAGGCGAGACAAAGTGGAGAATTTGAACAAATTTTTGGTGAAATGGAGTGGATGGGTGATGGATGGATGATGCAAAAATCATTGGAGGACCCTCTTTATCATTTCTTAGATTCATAATGGTATTTTGGGTTGTTTTCCTCCTTTGATCTCCTCATGTAGCTTCGCAGGCTCCTCCTGTAGCATTACAGGACCTCTTGTAGCGATATATGTCCTTCTTGTAGCATCACAGAGAGGAGGTGAAAATTGGATTTCTTGATGATGGGATGGTGGGGAGATATATTCATATGAATGGAGAGGATGGATATGAGGTGTATGGATGGAGGGATGGATGATAACTTGTAGGTTTTGGCCTATAGACATGAAATTTTCCATTGTGTACAATCTTGCATAACAAGAGAAAGGTTAGCAGACATGATATAAGCTTATTTCTTGTTCTTCTTTTATTCTCTTTTTATATATTTTTTTTCTTTTTTCTTGAGACACACACGTTGCCTCAGAGGAGGTTTTCAACCTGCATTCCTACCGTAGGTTCCTCAGAGGAGGTTTTCAACTAGGGATATTTATTATTTCTCCTTTCTATTTTTTCTCCTGGGCTGCCTTAGAGAGGTTTCCAACCTTGGAGTTGGCCTCAAATGCATCATAGAGGTTTTCATCGAAGCCTCTTTTTTTTTTCAAATTTCTAGGAATGTTGTGGACTAGAAGCTATGAAACTCCCAATCACATTTAATTCTTTGCTGACATAACTGATAAATTCTTCCTTGGACAGAGGTCTTCTATATAGCTTCAACCTATAACCATTTACAAGTAAGGGACTTCCTTCCTCATCAATGGTTATGATCGAGACATATCCATTTTCATGACACTTCTCTACTAAGTATGGACCCAACCAAATTGTCATTAGCTTCCCTTTAAAACCTTTGAACCTAGAATCATATATCAGGGCCCAATCCCCTTCTTGAAAAGTATTTTCCATGATATTCTTGCCATGCCAGACCTTGCTTTGCAGTTGTATGACTTCAGTGTGTAAGAGAGCTTGCATTATGAACTCATTTAAGCCATTCAGTTGGAGAAACCTTTCTTGTTTTGCTGTGGTGACATCTAAGTCCAACTGAGCTTCCATTCTCAAAGTGTTATATTCAAACTCAATAGAAAGAAAATCCTTCTTCCCATAAACCAAGTCATATGGAGTGAATCCAGTGGTATTTGTCCAAGTGATGGGTTAGGCCCAAGTGGCCTCTACTAGTCTCTCTGCCCATTCTTTCCTGATGCTGCTAACAACCTAGGTTGGGATGCTCTCCACTACTTTGTTTGTGACCTCTACTTGTCCATTTTATTGAGGGTGATAGGCAATGAATGTCTTGTGCTTGATATGGTTCTGCCTCATGAGATCTTCAATCAAATTGGATGTGAATTGTGCTCCTTGATCATTGACTACCTCCCTTGGATACTCAAACTTGTAGAAGATGTTTTCTCTTAAAGAAAATTCCACTTTCTGCTTTGATTGCCTTTGTCTCGACCCACTTTGTCAATTAATCAGTGCACACAATGATGTACATTTTCTATCCTGATGGTGGATTAATTGGCCCAATGAAATCCATGCCCCACTTGTCAAATGGATCTAAGGCCACTTGAGGTTGTAGGGGAATTTCATCCCTGGGTGGTGGTTTCCCCATCCTTTGGCACTGATCACATCTAGTGGTGTATCTCCTTGCATCTTGATGTAAAGTGGACCAATAGTAACCAACTTGTAAAACTTTAAAGGCTGCCCCTTTTGCAGCAAAATGACCTCCACAAGGTCCATCATGACATGCTGAGAAGATGTCAAAGACATCCTCTTATCTTACACATCTCCTCAAGATCTGATATGGTCCCAATTTAAAAAAATTGCCCCTAATCCAAGTGAAAGGAGAGAGTTTCCTTACAATCTTGATTTTCTATCTCGATGATAGATGAGGAGGGAAACTCCCAGCAACCAAGTAGTTTTCTATGTCAACAAACTAAGGAGAAAGCACCGAGATGGAAAGAGGTGCTCATCTGGAAGTTGATCATCCACCATCTCTTCATTACTTGTAGGCAAGGTTAACTGGGACAAAAAATCTGCAACCACATTTTCTTTCCCTGGTTTGTCAATAAGAGTCAAATCAAATTGTTGTAACAATAACAACCATCTAATTATCCCAACATTGACATCGGGATTGTTCATCAAACATTTAATGGTTACATGATCAACAAAATGTTGGGACTGAGTGATATAGTGCCTGAATTTGTTTAAAGAATGTACTACAACTAAGAGTTCTTTTTGAGTGACAATGTAATTCAACTCAACTTTAGACAAATTATTACTAATAAAATAAATAGAATAAGGCAACTTATCCTCTACTTGTCCTAGGCTCCCCCTATAGCTTTATCTAATGCATCCGTATGGATATGGAAAGGCAATACCCTGTTGGGGCTCCTTAGGATGGGTGCAATGGTCAAATTTTCTTTCAACACTTCAAGGGCCTCTTGACAATTGTTGGTCATATAAAAATATGAATCTTTGGCCAATAAAGAAAACAAAGGTGAAGCCACTTTACTAAAGTATTTGATGAATCTCCTATAATACCTAGCTAGTCCTAAGAAACTCCTGAGATCTCTTTGTTTTTTAGGGGTAGGGACCCTTTTGATGATGGAAATTTTGTTTGGGTCAACCTGTATCCCTTGCTTGGATATGTAATGGCCAAGGACAGTCCCCTCATTCACCAAGAACTCACATTTTTCATGGCTTAGAGAGAGATTCATTTCAATGCATTTCTTCAAAGCCTTGCACAGATTGGAGAAAGCTTCATGGAAGTCACATCCATAAGGAGTGAAATCATCCATGTATATTAAAACAAATTCATGAACCAATTCAACAAAAATATTCATAGGTCTAAAATGGGCCTCCTAAGGAAATAATAAAATAATCGTGGAAATAATAAAATAAGATTAGATTACATCATCAAATTTTAAAGGGAAAAAAAAAAACTAAATTTCAACTCGTATTTTCAACTTATCTCCCTATGGATTTACTCAAATTTCAAGCGGGAACAATTGTTGGATGTAGAATTTGAATCCTCATCCAAGGAGTACCCATGTTGCATACTTTCGATGAACCTTGCTACATGAAAAATGAGAAATACATGAAAAACGTGATTGCAATCATGTTTTTCATGTATTTCTCATTTTTCGTGTAGTAGGGTTCATCGAAAGTATGTAACATGGGTACTCCTTAGATGAGGAATTAAAATTTTCATCCAATGAGTACTCCCAGTTGAAATTTTAGTAAAACCTTAGGGAGATGAGTTGAAATACGAGTTGAAAGAAATAGTTTTATTATTTTATTATTTTTAATCTTTTTACTTTTTTACTCCAAAAATGGTGAATCATCCCCCATGGTTGACATCATCATCTTGAGTCCTATTGGTTCTTATAAAGTTTATTTTGGTTGTACATTTTTCTTAGGAGGCCCATTTTAGACCTCAAAATTTCTCGAATGAAACTGACCTTTGTAAAGTAGCATGAGCATTGCACAAACCAAATGGAAGAACTCTATAAGCAAAGGTACCCCAAGGACATGTGAATGTGGTCTTATCTTAGTCTTCAGGGTTGATATGGATTCGGTTATATCCACTAAATCCATCTAGGAAGGAGAAGAATTTCTTCCCTGCAAGACCATTTAGGACTTGGTCAATGAAGGGAAAAGGAAAATGGTCCTTCTTTGTAGCCTTGTTGAGTTCCCAATAATCAACACAGATTCTCCACTTCCCATTCTTTTTAGGAACTAACACAAGAGGTGACACCCACTCACTATCTAAAATGGGGTATATGAACCCTACATCCAGTAGTTTTTAAAGTTCTTCTTTCACAATGTCTGTAAGAGATGGGTTCATCCTTCTCTGGGGTTGGTGCACAGGCTTTCATCCCTCCTTTATGTAAATATGGTGAGTACAAACTGAGGGATGCACACCTTTCATTTCCTTATAATCCCAAGAAAAATCATCCAGGTATTGCCTCATAACTTTGCACAATTGTTCTTCCTGTTTGGCCAAGAGAGAAGGGTTGATCTTTAAGGTTATGGATGGGCCGAACTCTACAATGTTGACATGTTCTAGACTTGAATCAATAGGGCATCAGTTAGCCCAAGGATTACTCCTAGATTCTTTCATCAACTCATCAATTGGTGTAGGAGTGGGAGGTTGATTCTGAAGGATATGGTCAATGAGGTCATCTTCATCAGGTTTCCCCCCTCCTGTAATGGAATCTAGAGTGCAGATTAGGTGGGAGGTGGTGTGATATAGTTCGTCTTCTTCCTTCTCTTATAAGCACAAGGGCAAGTAATGCTCAATAGAAGGCTAAGCAGGAGGATACAATACCACATGTTTTGACAAATGTCCATTCTTAATGGTCATGTTCCAAACCCTACAACTGATGTAAGCATTGATAGTGGCTAACCATGACCTTCCCAAGATGAGAGGATAACAATTAAACTTGGTTTTGGGCTGGATAACTAGGAAATCAGTAGGATACTCCCAAGAGTCAATGGAGACCATAACATCTTCAACAACTCCCTCAGGAGATATTTCGGATCTGACTGCAAGCTGCAACACTGTGGTCGTCTTTCTCAAAGCCCCTTGGAGATTTATCTTTAACATGGTTTCCTTAGTCATCACATTGACTGCAACCGCAAGATCAATCAGGGTGTTAGGGACTATAAGGCCATTAAAGTGCACATCCACTACTGGGCTTCTAAGGTTTATATATTTTGGAAAGATCACCCACCTAAGCATTAAATAAGATAATTTCCCAACAACATTTATGGTGGGGGTATCTCTTTTTCTTCTCCCAAGATTTTTGAAACATTTCTCCTTGACGAGCTTATTATAGATGGGCACATCTTTAATAGCCTAGGGAAGGGGTATCTTAACACACAAATTCTTCAATTTTCCCAGAAGTTAAACCTCTTTTTGGGTATGCTGGCTAGGTGGATCAACTTCTCAGGAAAAGGAGGTGGATTAACTTGAGGAGCATGCTCTTCCTTCTCTTCTTCAAGCTCTTCAGATGGAGAAGGTGGGTGGTTATTTGGAAGCACTTTCCCAGACCAAAGGTTAATCTCTTGGATTTCCACAACATAAGCAGGATAGGATGTATCTCCACTATAGACTTGTTGTACTTGCTTGTTGTTCCAATTCGGATTTGGTTGAGCAGGAATTTGAGGTTTCTTAGGTGGAGTAGGATGAGTGAGGTTTGGTGGAGGTTCGAGTGGAGGCAATAAAGCATGAGGGTGGTTGACTTGAGGCCTCCACCCTTGTAATAGGTTTCCCCATTGAGAAGATTGGGGTGGATATGGATGAAAAGGATGGTTAACAGGTTGAGGAGGATATGGAGGAGCATAAGGCCATAAGGAGGTGTGGACTAGGATGGATGAGTGGAAGAGTACCAGGGTTGCAAAGGTGCATTATGATTTGGATTGTAATAAGAGTAGTGTGCACCTTGCATGCCTTGTTGATATGGTCGAGGTCCTTGAGGCCTTCTTTGATTAATGAAGAAAAGTTGCTCTGACCCCCCTTCCGCCCCTTGAAATACAACTTTTAGTCCTAGCAAAGAAGGAATTTTTTCTGTTGCATGATTTTCTTCACAGACTAGGAAGACCTCTATGACATTTAATGGGCACTCATCTTTTGGTGCATCTAGGGCAAAAAATCGCTAGTGCCCTTTTTGCTTCCTCCTGTTTTCTTTTGATTTGCATGGTATCCATTTGCAATGCAAAGGTATGGAACATTTCACCCTTGAAATCCTCCAACATGTTACCTATCTCATTCTTAATGGATGTTGTGGAGGGAGAGGAACTAACCAAGCCTTGAATAGCCCTGACCTTCTTCCTGGCAACCCTAGAGTGATTTTTGAACACAAATTTGATGTCATAATAGGATAATTGATAGATATCTCCTCCAGACAACATGTTGAGGGTTTCCAACATATCCTGTCTGATTCCTCGGAGAAGAAATATCTTGAGTGACTCAAGATCAAGGGTGCAGTTGGCCCTCCTATAATTGAGTTGAAATATCTCCTCAAAGCCTTCTGGGGATTCATCAGGTCCAAGAGTCATCCTAGAGATTTCTTAATTGGTTTCTTTGGACCTACAATAGTCCCTGTACTTGCTATTGAAGGCCTGTTGCATTTGGGATCATGTAGTGATGCTACCCCTAGGCAAACCCATAAACCAACGCAAGGCTACGTCTTTAAGGGTAGAGGGGAATAACTTTAGCTTTTGCTCATTAGAGGCATAGTCATAGTTCCTATAGAAAACAACAAATTCAAACATGAAGGTGTCAAGATCCTCAAAGGTTAAGCCATGGAAGTGTGGAAGGGCATTAGGGCTTATGTTCTTCATTCTAGTCTCTCCATTGGTATCTCTAATAGGGAAAACCTCATTGTCCCTATTTTCATCCATAGTTTAGGTAGGTGAAATGGCTTCTTCTACTACCCCAATAGGTTCTTAAAAAATTTCAGGTTTCTCACCTAGAGGGTTTTCTAACTCCCCTGTAGTCAGAGAGGGAAGCTCACATTCACTGAAGAAGAGTGAAGGTTAACTGTTTGAGGGTGTGGAGGTTTTTGGTAAGAATTTTCCTTGATTATCCTTACTCCTACGAGGCATGAAATAAATATTTTTTGATTTTTTCACTTTTTCAAAAACTGTATGCAAAACAGAAAATAATGCTTAAGAATAAAAAAAATATACTTAGACACCTCCCTGGAAATGGCACTAGAAAGTGATGAGCCCTAGTATTGCACCAAGAATGTTGCAACTCCCAAGGGCTCCTCAACTCAAATTATCAACCCAGGGTTCATACAAACTTCGAGGTGACAGTGTTATATGCACAACAGATAGGATTCCACTCATGCCACCCTAAGTTATGACATTAGATCAAAAGTGCTCAAACACCATTCCTCCTACTGAATTAGAATGAAATTTTGCTGATAAAGGTACAATTGGAAATTACTTTTAGCTATGAAAGTGGAAATGCTAACTAATCAATTCATGAAAGTACAAAGGCTAATCTACTTGTAGAAATAAAGTTATTTTATCTTGCAAAATCCATCAACTATCAAATCTACTTACAGAAAGGAAATTATTTTATCTTGCATAATTCATCAAACTACCAAACAGAATTGCATGTACCATCTACCTAGTTCACACTTGCTTGTAAATCAAGAACCTACTTGCATAACACTGATCTAATCACTAAAATGACTTCTAAGCTACAAAAAGTAAATATAAAACATGACAACTAACACTAATCTACTTCCACGACATCATAAACACAATATTTTTGGACTGTGGTTATGAATCCTTCAACTCATTCTCCCACAAGAGAGGTGATCTAAAGGCCACAACCACGAGTTTTTATAGATTAATCTCCACTAAAATGTAAGAAACTATGAACTATTAGGAATCAAGAAGAAACATGAGTACGAAAAGAGGGACCAAAGCCTCTGGGTTGGGACCAAACCCAAGGGTCTCAGCCCTTTGAAATTAACTCAGATGCAACTTAAAATCCAACTTCTCATTATAAAAAAATGCAGGTCTCATACATCACATAAAAGTTTAAAGTAACAATCTCAAGCTTCAAGCTCAATAGCTACACCTAGATGAACAAGAGCTTCAAATCCTAATGAGCTCTTCTTCTTGTTTATTTATACAAAAGGGCAGCTGAAGTAGCTCCCTTGAAAGTAGGAGTGATTCCCACCTTGATCTCGAAAATGGTGTATCTTGTCCCTCTTGAGCTTCACTTGGACTAGGAGTCACTCGGGTGCTAATGAATTTGAACTAGTGAGACAAGATATTGTGATCCGAAGCCGAGTTTAAGGAGTTAACGAGGTGGACAAACCCCATATATTCTCTCCTAGTTGTCTCCATCAAGCCCTTGCATAGTAACACCATAGTAATAGCCTCAGAATTGTTTTTTTTTTCTTGCAATTAAACCGCTTTAGGCCACATACTAAGACAAACACATTTTACTCCTCTTACTAAGCATAATATAACAAAAAATGTGAATTAATGTGAGAGAATGATAGTTTTAAGGCTAGAGGATGGCATAATGATATTCAAAATGTACCTATTGATGGGACTCATCAATTGTGCATGGAAAAACCCCTTTACGTAGTAGAGTTTTACTTTCCAGGAAAAATTAAGAATGCGTGTGTTACTATTCCTTTGTTTCAATATATTAAGGATGCCCCAATTTATGTTAAAACTATTCATGAATTTTGTCTAAAAAGGCTAGGTAGAAACAAGAAGGATCCAAAATTGTTCATAATATAGAAAAAATAGTAGATTTATTGGTAGGGAAGGTCTTTGAGTTTTGAGGTTGGGGCTAATTACAACTTTGTTTCTACCATTTTTTATGCAAACACTTTTTTAAATTATATTGGGTGGTACCTTTAATGATTTTAATTTTGGGTGGCTTTCATATGAAGGTTAAAAATGAAAAATCAATGCACAAATATCTAAAATTTATGGCATAAATATTGAAAATATATCGAGAAATTATGGCATACAAATTTTATGTAGTTATCCACATGACATTGCATGTTCCAATCAAATGCTTGAAAAAAAAAAAAAGTTGAAAAAAATAAGAAGTTGTTTTTCAAAGTTAAGCATTATAACTTGCATTTGTCAATGTTAAATTAGTAGTGGTCAATAAGAAAATCAATTGCTTTGCACGGTCTAATAATCATCAAAACACTTAATGTTTGGTACATTTTATATTGTTAAAATTAAAAAACCCATAAGAATGGACTAACTAATAATAATAATTATTATTTATAAAAGTAATTAATATATAAGTTAAACATATATACATTCAAAAAACATGGAACAAGATTCAAAATTTACTTCCACCTTACTATGGAGATTTGCAAATACACTTTGTTAAAATACCATAACTCACTTAATGAGTTCAATTAAAAGGTAAAAAAAAACATAACTTCTTTGGAGATAAATCTCAACTTTTGATTTGTGTAATTAAATTAAAATTGTGAAAACCCTATTCCAAAATAAACAAAAATTGTGGATTGACCATTTTAATGTAATTCGACACATTATCATTTCTCATCATATCCATTTTAATAATGACTAATGATCGTAATATTTTAAACTATTTAAATCTTAAAAAATATTTTAATTGATTAATAATAGCTTACCCATTAAAAAAATAAAAATCTAAACAAATAAAAAATTAATTGTTAGTAATTAAATTGACTAATAAATAGTTTATAATTAATAATATTATTTGAAAAATACAATTCATAAAAATAAAAATTATTACATCTAAATTAATCACATCATTTGTTTTTTTAAAAATAATTAAAATAATTATATTTATTGAGCCGACCCAATAGGAGGGTGATGTGTAATTTTGTTCGTGCTTAACTTGGAGTTGACATGTGTTATTTAAAAAATATTTTAAATAAGAAAACAATATCTATTATAATAAAAACATAAATGATTATACATATTTGGTTAGTTTTAATTAAAACCATTACGAAACATCATTGTCATTGTGCTCACTTGATTCATTATTAATATTACAATCTAGTAAGAAATTTTTTCCATATCTATGTTAAATAATAGAATTTTATATAACTTTACAATAATAAGAAAACTTCTATTTATCTTATAAATATTTCAATATACAACTTAAATAAACTATTTGAATGAATATCCAGATTACCTTTTTAGTGTATACACTTTCTTTTTGTTTAGAGAGAGTGGATATGTATATGTGTTGTTAACGTTGACCTTAGTCAAATATTTTAACGCTGAAAAGGAAAAAGTGAAAAAGGTAAAATAATTTAATTAGTTCTTAATAAGAGATAAATGAGAAATGTGTAAATAATTCAACTATTACTACTACTACTAATAATAATAATAATAAATTATTTAAGGATACAATTTGAACCATAAAAAATTACACACGGTCTATGTATAGAGAAATTTAAAATTATTGATCCATCTAAATCACATATTTATCAAACATTAGAAGGGATTAAATCTCTTCACTTGTAAATCTTTTTTCAAAATTTCCATCCTAAAATGAAGTTAGGTTTGGTCCCTGTCCACTTGATAGATCCATAGTTAAAATAGATCTATACTAATTATTCAAATGTTCATCTTCACTATCCTAAAAAAAAATCTAAACGTATTGAGAATAATATGAAGACATTTTCTAATTCAATTCAATGTTATAACTTATCTTTGGGATCAAGGTTGGAAGTTATACAACAAAAGAAACCACGACGTAGCAAAACTTATTCTTCATCCTATTTGTGTCGGCACTTGGATGGATTTTCATTTCTTCAGTTGAGAATATTTAGGAATTGCATGTACTTAACACATGACAGATTTAATCAGAATGTTGGAGTGTTTGAATTATTTTTTGAGGGTGGAAATAGATTCAGCACTATCAAGAACCCTTGGGGCACCCAAAATCTTGAATTTTGACAGTTGTAGAATTTAAAATTTTTCTATCAGATTTTGTCCTAATCTTGTGAATTTCCATTATTATTCCCACTAATTTGTGGGTTTTTTAGACTATGCTATTAAAAAATGGGCTTTACGTCCTTTTTTATTTGAATTTGATTTTATTTCTGAACTGTTGTTTTTAAGTGTGAATTTTTGTAAGGTTTTTTGGTTTGTTTTCTGATTTAATTTATCTAGAATTCAACAAAGAGCCATTGAAATCACTAGTTTCACTGGTGAGTTCTGCATGATCAAAATTTGTCAGAAATTTTTAAGAATTTTGAATCTATATATACAGTAAAAAAAACACTAATTTAAACAACACCACAAATCAAAATTTCACAACTTTTTTCACCAAAAAAAATTCTAAAAAATCACAATAAAAGCTCTTTCCATTCTGAATTCTTAAAAAATAATTTTAATTACTCATTTCATTGTCAAATTTTCTAAGTGGCCAATGACGTCCATATTAACTTGTTCCTTATCTTTTTCGTGTACGTATTAACTTCTTGTCTTCATTTTTTCGCTTTTACTGCGTAGATATTTTTCTCCCCTGTAGCATCTTCTCTTTAAATTATCTCTCTTTTTCTTCCCGCATTTTATCTTTTAATTATTCCTTCTTTTCTGCGTGACATCATCTTTTGCTCATACCGGCTTGTGAAGTATAGCTGTGAAGGTGGAAGGGCAGCGGTGGCAACATGGAGCCCATTCTACCTTTTGCGACCACATCTCGTAGTTGATCTTCCCACCGCGGCAGAGTTGCAAGGTTGACGAGAGGGTCTAATGTCCGGAGGAATTTTCTGGACGGTTAAAAATGGCTGGAATTTCAGTAAAAAATTTCAAAATTGTAAGGTTGATGAGAGGGTCTAACTAGGGAAGAATTTTCTGGACGATTAAAAATGGCCGGAATCCCAGTAAAAAAATTCAAAATTTTTTGTAGATACAGTGTTTGAATCGTGTTTTTGATGGTGGAAATAGATTCAGCACCATCAAAAATATTTAAAACACCTAAAAAGTTTAACAATCATAATTTGGATTTACAAAAATCCTTGCCAGATTTTCTCTAAATATGACCGGAATTTCCATCACATCTCTGGCAATTCCTCCTACTAGTTAAACTACGACTTCAAAATTTAGTGTAGCTCTTCATTTGATCTACATTCTA
This sequence comes from Pinus tabuliformis, assembly GCA_031772625.1. Classification (NCBI taxonomy): domain Eukaryota; kingdom Viridiplantae; phylum Streptophyta; class Pinopsida; order Pinales; family Pinaceae; genus Pinus; species Pinus tabuliformis. Next base: position 141,353,731 of record CM062807.1, read on the forward strand.
CACCAATAATAAAAAATAGCCGGTGATTCTTTTTCTCTCCTCCACGACGCCTCTCTCAATACGCTATCTTATTGTGTCCTCCGATTCTTATATCTTTATCCCTTTGGAATTCTCTCCTTATTCCTTTGGAATTCTCTTTGACAGATGAGTTGGTTTATTAAATAGAAGTTACGATTTTTTTTAATGGGATGAAAGTACGAGGTTTAATTAAATTTTAATTTTGCAACTGATTTTTTTGGAGTTGTTTATTAAGGTTTAGGAATTTACTGGATAGTCAAAAGTGGTTGGAATTGAGACAAAAAAAAATTAATTTTTTTATAGAGGTATTGTTTAAATCATGTTTTTGATAGTGAAAATAGATTCAACACCATCAAAAACATTTAGAGTTTGACAACTTTTATCTAGATTCACAAAAATCCCTGTAAAATTTTTTCAAAATATAACCAAAATTTCCATAATCTTACCAAAAAAACATAATCATTAGACTAGGACGACTTTTTCATTTAGTAAAATATTAAAATAATGTGATTCTTTTCCTGGGATCGTTTTGGATGGCGTGGGGTCGCTCCGTTTTCTAAGGAGTGACTTTTTCATTTAATAAAATATTAAAATAATGTGTTTCTTTTCCTGCGATCGTTCGTTTTGGATGGTGTGGGGAGGAGTGACTTTTTCATTTAATAAAATATTAAAATAATGTGTTTCTTTTCCTGGGATCGTTCGTTTTGGATGGTGTGGGGTCGCTCCGTTTCCCAAGGAGAGACTTTTTCATTTAATAAAATATTAAAATAATGTGATTCTTTTCATGGGATCGTTTTGGATGGTGTGGGGGTCGCTCCGTTTCCTAAGGAGTGGACACTCCGATGGCTTGGGCCTGGAAACTTCGTTTCACGCATCGCTACTTTTTCTTCCACGGATTTATGGAATCCACTTGAACTTGAAGGTGGGGATTTCACTTATTGGTATTTAATTTGGAGTTCGATATTTTTTTGTTTAAAAGTATTTTAAATAAATAAAATAATATTAATGGTAATAAAAACATAAATGATTATATGTATTTGGTTAAATATCATTGTTGCAATATTTATTTGGTTTGTTATTAAATAGAAAGGTTCATTTTACAATATAGTAAGAGAGTGATGTGTAATTTTGTCAATGCTCGTCTTTTAAAAAATACTTTAAATTAGAAAATGTTTATGGTTTATATATATATATATATATAATATAGTTTATAATAATAATAATATCCACACCAAATTGGTGTATGAGACCCCCTTGTTTGTGAGACAAGGGAGAGCTAGACACCAAATTGACCAAGTCTACGAAGGCATACATACTCTACCCCCCTTTAGTTTTGAACCTGTGACCTCTTAGGAAGAAACACATGCTCTTAACCATTAGGCCTACTCAAGGCATGCTCTCTCTCTGTATCTATATATATATATAGAGAGAGAGAGAGGGGGTGGCCGCGGGGGGAAGTATGCGTATCTAAATATGTGTGTGTTAATGTTGATTTTTAATGAAAAATTACACATGGCCTAACAGAAAGACAGAAAACCACTATAGATCCATCTAAATCACAAATTTATCAAGGCTTGTAAATATTTTTTCAATCTTTTCATTCTAAAAAGATGTTTCAATATAATGAGGTTTGATCCTCTGCGTTGTTAGTAGATCCATGGTTTAAATGGATCTATATTGGTTGTACAATGCAGAGGGAAATATGTAATTCCATCCATGCTCAACTTGGAGTTACGTCTCCCCCAAAAAATACTTTAATTAAAAAAAACAATGTTTGTTATAATAAAAACCTAAAAAATTATAGGTATTTAGATAGTTTTAATTAAAAACATTATGAAACATCATTCTCATCATGCTCACTTGGTCTGTTTCACTCTTGGAGTTCTAAATAAAATATTTGGATATCTATGTTAAATAATATAATTTTATATGACTTTATAGAGATAAAATAATTAAGAGTAATGCATAAATAAATAAATAAATTTAGTTCTATTATAAATATTTCAATATAAATTGCTGGAATATTCATATTACCTAACACACACACATTTTTTTTGTTTATATAGAGGGAGAATGTGTATATGTATATGTGTGTTAATGTCGATCTTAATAAAATATTTCAATGCTCAAAACTAGAAAAAGTAATTAAAAGTAAAATAATTTAGTTTAGAAATAAGAAATGTGTAATTAATTCAACTTTCAATATAAAATATGAATAATAATAAATTATTCAAAACTACAATTTAAATAATGAAAAATTACACATGCTCTAGAAATAGAAAACCACTATAGATTCATTTCAATAAAAAATTTATTAAGCATTAAAATAGAATAAATATTTTAACATATAAATCTTTTTGTCAATTTTTACATTATAAAAAAAAGTTTCAAAATTTGATCTCTTAACTCTTAATAAATTTATAATTAAAATAAATTTATATTAATATAAAAATTAATTAAAAATCATTACATTTCCATTATAACCTTTGTTATTATAGTGAATGCTCATAATAATAATGACATAGTAGAAAAAATGGAGTGACCTCCTTTAAACACTTAACTATTTAATAATCGATGCTGCCACAAATTGTTGAATCCTTTGAAAATGCATTTCAAAATATTTTTGAAATTTGTTGAGATTCTATTTAGAATAAATTTCAAATATTTTGAAAATTTAATAGAAATGTAAAAAAGCATTTTACAATGACATAATAAAAGAAATGAAATGATAATTTCAAAATATTTTAGACATTTGATAGATATGGAACAAAATAATATAAAAAACGAAATGAAATGACAATTTCAAAATATTTCAGACATTTGAGAGATATGGGAACAGAATAAATTTATTTATATCTGTCAAATTATCTAAAGCAGAAATAGAAATAACGATGCCTTATTAGTCCCTGCCGGGGACTATATGCGATCGATCGATCGCTGACCCTGCGTTGACCGAGCTGATTTTGCGATAAATTAAGGAAATAACCTAAGTCGAACTAAGGTTTTGGGCGTGGAAAGGTTTTGGGGTCTTATTGCGGGCTTCGCATCGTTCGAGGTGAAGGCCACGTGGTCCCGCGGCTCCCACGCGGACGGCATGTACTGTGGTGGTCTTATGGGCGGACAGCTGTCCCTCCTCGAGATCCTGGAAAGTTACTCGGCTTGGGTTTTACCCTGTTCGCGGCGTTTGGGTTGTTATTGTTACTTGGTTGTTTAGCTCTGCAGTCTCTGCGATTTTTCCTTTGTATTTGTTGTATTGTCTGCGGTGAAAACAGAATGCGGTTAACTGTATAGCAAACGTTTGGTTGCGGTTCTGTTGTTCCAGGTCCGGCTTGTATGCCTCGAGTGTCTGGTGTCGCTTTGGTAAGTTCGGCTACTGTATTGTTTAGATGTTTGTTCCTCTATCGTTTGGCGTTTTCCAGTGGCGTTGATGTTTGTCACAGTATTGGCATTCTGGTTAAATACTGAGGGTTTGTGTTACCTGCATGGGTTTTATGGAAATTTCCGTAAATGTCGGTTTCGACCAGCATGTGAGTTCCTTGTCATTTGGGCCGAGACGACCTGGGTGAAGCTGTGATTCTTGGTACAGATTGAGCGGCAGCATGTACTGTGGTGGTCTGCCTGCTCGAGATCCTGGAAAGTTAGTCAGCTTGGGTTTTACCCTGTTCGCGCCCTTTGGGTTATTATTGTTACTTGGTTGTTTAGCTCTGCAGTCTCTGCGATTTTTCCTTTGTATTTGTTGTATTGTCTGCGGTGAAAACACAATGCGGTTGCTGCCTGCTCGGTTAACTGTATAGCAAACGTTTGGTTGCGGTTCTGTTGTTCCAGGTCCGGCTTGTATGCCTCGACTGTCTGGTGTCGCTTTGGTAAGTTCGGCTACTGTATTGTTTAGATGTTTGTTCCTCTGTCGTTTGGCGTTTTCCAGTGGCGTTGATGTTTGTCACAGTATTGTCTGTTCGTTTCCCTCAAGAGTCCATGGTTATTTGAGCATTATAAGTTAATGGCATTCTGGTTAAATACTGAGGGTTTCTCTTAGCTGCATGGGTTTTATGGAAATTTCCGTAAATGTCGGTTTCGACCACCATGTGACTTCCTTGTCATTTGGGCCGAGACGAGCTGGGTGAAACTGTGGTTCTTGGTACAGATTGGGCGGCAGTCTTTTGTAGTTTGAAGTGTTTTTGCACATGAACATCTAAACAAATTGGGGTTTTTGAACTGTTTGAATTGTTTGTGCCGCATATTGGGTTTTTAATGGAATGTATTGTGGTTTGGAGAAAGAAATAGGTACTCCTCTGTTAAATTCAAGGTTCTGGTGCTGGGTTCTGCATGAATATGGTCTAGACGGGAAGGAATTCGAACTCTCGGCTTCGTTGCAGGTACGGCGTTGTTCTGCTAATTGGTTTTTGTCAAATTTTCTATTAATTGCTTTTTGTCAATTTGTTAGGCTTTTAATTTTTGCATTGTGTAGGTTTATGGTCCAGTTACTCTAGGTTTATAGTCCAGTTACTGCGTGGTCCCTGCCGGGGACTATATGCGATCGATCGATCGCTGACCCTGCGTTGACCGAGCTGATTTTGCGATAAATTAAGGAAATAACCTAAGTCGAACTAAGGTTTTGGGCGTGGAAAGGTTTTGGGGTCTTATTGCGGGCTTCGCATCGTTCGAGGTGAAGGCCACGTGGTCCCGCGGCTCCCACGCGGACGGCATGTACTGTGGTGGTCTTATGGGCGGACAGCTGTCCCTCCTCGAGATCCTGGAAAGTTACTCGGCTTGGGTTTTACCCTGTTCGCGGCGTTTGGGTTGTTATTGTTACTTGGTTGTTTAGCTCTGCAGTCTCTGCGATTTTTCCTTTGTATTTGTTGTATTGTCTGCGGTGAAAACACAATGCGGTTCCTGCCTGCTCGGTTAACTGTATAGCAAATGTTTGGTTGCGGTTTTGTTGTTCCAGGTCCGGCTTGTATGCCTCGACTGTCTGGTGTCGCTTTGGTAAGTTCGGCTACTGTATTGTTTATATGTTTGTTCCTCTGTCCTTTGGCGTTTTCCAGTGGCGTTGATGTTTGTCACAGTATTGTCTGTTCGTTTCCCTCAAGAGTCCATGGTTATTTGAGCATTATAAGTTAATGGCATTCTGGTTAACAGGACGGAGATAGGAAGAAGGTTGGCATGTACTGTGGTGGTCTTATGGGCGGACAATTGTCCCTCCTCGAGATCCTGGAAAGTTACTCGGCTTGGGTTTTACCCTGTTCGCGCCCTTTGGGTTATTATTGTTACTTGGTTGTTTAGCTCTGCAGTGTCTGCGATTTTTCCTTTGTATTTGTTGTATTGTCTGCGGTGAAAACACAATGCGGTTCCTGCCTGCTCGGTTAACTGTATAGCAAACGTTTGGTTCCGGTTCTGTTGTTCCAGGTCCGGCTGCATGGGTTTTATGGAAATTTCCGTAAATGTCGGTTTGGACCACCATCTGACTTCCTTATCATTTGGGCTGAGACGACCTGAGTGAAGATGTGATTCTTGGTACAGATTGAGCGGCAGTCTTTTGTAGTTTGAACTGTTTTTGCACATGAAGATCTAAATAAATTGGGGTTTTTGAACTGTTTGTGCCGCATATTGGGTTTTTAATGGAATGTATTGTGGTTTGGAGAAAGAAATAAAGACCTGCAAGTATTTATGTATTTATGTGCAGCATATTGCCTTTTTTTTTATTGATGGAATGTATTGTTATTAATGGAATGTGTTATGGTTTGGAGAAAGGAGCGTTGTTTGCCTGGTACTCCTCTGTTAAATTCGAGGGTCTGGTTTCACGAATTGTCAGGCTTGAGCAGACTGCTGTTCCTGTCGCTAGGTTTTGCTGTTCTGCTTGCCCAAAATGTTAAAATATTTAAGATTCCAGTCTGTTTTGTAACTGCACGGTTTCCTATCTTAGGCGTGTATTCAAGGTTTTTCGCTTGTATAATTTATGTGTATGCTTACTTTGGTGCATAATGTTTTTTTAAGTTTGTAATTCTGTTATGGATCTATGAATATTCGACTCTGACATTACTCCTAGAGCGGAAGGTTGCTTTGTTAAGAACTCTGTTAAGTTCATTTAGTTACTGTTAAGTTCATTTGCTTTGTTAAGAACTGCTGAATTGAAGGTTTGCTATACTGGTAGTAGATGTTCTTCGTTTGCTGTTGTTTATATATTGGATCAAATGTTTCCTTTGCGAAAATTATAAGGTTTTCCGTGATACTGAGGGTTTCTCTTAGCTTCATGGGTTTTATGGAAATTTCCGTAAATGTCAGTTTCAACCACCATGTGATTTCGTTGTCATTTGGGCCGAGATGACCTGCGTGAAGCTGTGATTCTTGGTACAGATTGAGCGGCAGTCTTTTGTAGTTTGAAGTGTTTTTGCACATGAAGATCTAAATAAACTGAGGTTTTTGAACTGTTTGAACTGTTTGTGGCGCATATTGGGTTTTTAATGGAATGTATTGTGGTTTGGAGAAAGAAATAAAGACCTGCAAGTATTTATGTATGTGCTGCATATTGCCTTTTTATTAATGGAATGTATTATGGTTTCGAGAGAGGAATACAGACCTGCAAGTATTTTTCCAGGGGCTTCTGGAGACTTTGTTAACCAATTTTGTCATTTGCATATTTTCTCATGTACTTGTATAGGCTGTGTTGTGCATGAATATGGTCTAGACGAGAAGCAATTCGAACCCTTGGCTTCGTTGCAGGTACGGCGTTATTCTACTAATTGCTTTTTGTCAATTTTTCTATTAATTGCTTTTTGTCAATTTCTTAGGCTTTTAATTTTTGCATTGTATCTTGCTTCATAAACAGTTTTCAAAAATGTCAATATGACAACCCTATCATAGTCATTCTAACATATATCAGAGCTTTGAAGCCAGTTTTGTTTCATAAGAAATTAGCTCCTAGATATGTCCATAAACAGTCCCATAAAAAATATAGATATAGAGATATCCTTAAGCATAGGAACTGATAAAAGTATGGCTGAAAAGATATCTTGCTTCATAAACAGTTTTCAAAAATGTGAATATGACAGCCCTATATCAAAAGTGTGTCAAGACATTCCATGAGCTGCCCTTCCACTTTCTCTTGAATGATCCAAGCTCGTGCTACCAAGTGTAATCTAGCTTTTGACAGTCCATCAGTTTCCATGTTCCTGTCTTTGTAGACATGTTGAAAGATAATGTGTTAAATACTTTGTTCAAGCAAATTGAATCTACTGAAATATAGGCTCAAATTTACAATTATCCAATGAATTTGTTCCATTCATCCAATTCACCACAATTTGTGAATCATCAAAGATCTGTAATTTTTGGGCATCTTTTTTCACGTGCCACAATTGGCAACAGTCTTGGGACAATTTGCTCAAGCAGACTGTTGCTGTGTTTGCCAAAGCTGTCCTTTGAACATATTACATGTTCATCATTTATATGAATCATACCTCCAGCATCACATAATAATGGATCTTCTTGACAAGCCTTATGGAAGTACGCTTATGCACTACTCGTATCTGGTTCTCAATGGCTTGTTTGGGTTCCTTGACCCTTGAATTCTGTTTAGATCCATATAGTATAACCATACTCTGATATCGAATAGCAGGAAACTTAAGGAAGTGATAAAAGTATTGCTGACAACATATCTTGCTTCATAAACAGTTTTCAAAAATGTCAATATGACAGCCCTATCATAGTCATTCTAACATATATCAGAGCTTTGAAGCCAATTTTGTTTCATAAGAAATTAGCTCCTAGATATGTCCATAAACAGTCCCATAAAAAATATAGATATAGAGATATCCTTAAGCATAGGAACTGATAAAAGTATGGCTGAAAAGATATCTTGCTTCATAAACAGTTTTCAAAAATGTGAATATGACAACCCTATATCAAAAGTGTGTCAAGACATTCCATGAGCTGCCCTTCCACTTTCTCTTGAATGATCCAAGCTCGTGCTACCAAGTGTAATCTAGCTTTTGACAGTCCATCAGTTTCCATGTTCCTGTCTTTGTAGACATGTTGAAAGATAATGTGTTAAATACTCTGTTCAAGCAAATTGAATCTGCTGAAATATAGGCTGAAATTTACAATTATCCAATGAATTTGTTCCATTCATCCAATTCACCACAATTTGTGAATCATCAAAGATCTGTAATTTTTGGGCATCTTTTTTCACGTGCCACAATTGGCAACAGTCTTGGGACAATTTGCTCAAGCAGACTGTTGCTGTGTTTGCCAAAGTTGTCCTTTGAACATATTACATGTTCATCATTTATATGAATCATACCTCCAGCATCACATAATAATGGATCTTCTTGACAAGCCTTATGGAAGTACGCTTATGCACTACTCGTATCTGGTTCTCAATGGCTTGTTTGGGTTCCTTGACCCTTGAATTCTGTTTAGATCCATATAGTATAACCATACTCTGATATCGAATAGCAGGAAACTTTTTACCTTGAAATATATTGGAGTTGCAACCTAGCACAAATTGGAGACAATACTTTTTATATTTTGACAATTGAATTGGTGCACCACTTATGTAAAATTCATAAATAGCCTCACAGTTATTTTATTTCACAAATGCAATTGCCAATGATGTTAACTTTCAGAAATATTCTTAAACTTATGCTGCATTTTTTCATTTTGTCTTTCCATTGCTTCCTTTTGTTAACTTCATTTTGTCTTTCCATTGCTTGCTTTTGTTAACTTGCACAAATATTCTTAAAATTATGCTCCTTTTTTTCATTATGTCTTTGCATTGTTTCCATTTCCAACTTCTTTGTTATTTATAAATATGGCTTCTTGCTAGAAATTTGATGTTTGTTTAGCAACATAATGCAATAGCCTATTTTTTTAATATACATACATTTTGTTCAAACAATCATGTTCAGTTTTTGCTAACTTCATCAATATTTTTTGCAAAGATGTACAAGACAATTGCAAAAGGCAACTCTGGTAAGAAATTGCAAATGATGGAAGAAATAATAGATGTTGACAATTACAAATTCAAATTGCAATGCATTTTGCTTGAGAACATTGATATTGTATTAAAAAGAAATGGTCTTTTTAGACTAAATGCATTTTCATATACTGTAGGAGATTGCCTATTTGACTCATTCGAAATGCTTCTACATTTTCGTTATACTTCAAATGAATTGCGAAATGGGTTAATAGACCACTTTCTTTTTTGCTTAAAGAACAATGACGTTGAAGCAATACAGTCATATCAGTATGAACTAGCACCTGATTTCCTATACGAGTTACATGGTGTTAATGATATTGGTACATATCTTCATAAAATGCGTTATTCTGCATCTACAAATATAAAGGAGTCTGACAGAGGTTTATGGGGTGATACCTTTTGCATACGTTGGTTAGCTAAATGGCTAGATATATCAATTGCAGTTTGGTCATTGACAAGAAAAACGAGATATTTGCTCTTTAATCAACATGAAAATGCAATTCCATATTGCATTCTCTTTCATGATGCAAATCCTGTTAGTGGTCATTATGAACCATTGGTTTACCAAAAGTTTCCAATTTGCATTTGCAACCAGTCTAATATCTACCTATCACCTATTTGCAAAGATATTGAAAGCCATTGGATGCAAATTGCAAATAATATGCCTTTAAATGGACTAACAATTGCAAAGCAAGTGACATCTAATTGTGGTGACAGTCTCTTTAATGCAATTTGCTATTTAGTAGCAACATAATTCAATGCAGAGTCTTTGCGACTTTACATTGTGCAATCTTTTTGCAATGCACTTATGCATAAGAATCAAGAGGCATTGCATTGTTTAGAGCAATACCTAGTACTTGACGCGATACACTATACAATGAATAGCAACTGGCAACAATATTTGATAAATATGGCAATGCCATATGAAAAAGGACAAGTGGAAGGCGGACCATCTTGTCTACAATGGATATCTGTGATATTCAAAGTCAATATCCAAGTATGGTCCTCTGTTGCTAATAACTTTGTCAATTACAGTTCTGCTTATTCGAGATGCAATGATATTGTTAACATCTTGTCATTCATGACAAATACATCACATATTCACTACCACGCAATGATACAAGAATATGTTCACAATTCTCAAGAACTGCACATGGAAGCAAATGACGTTTGTAATCAATTGCGTCATAAGCATATAGTAGAAAAAGAGCAATGCATATCTCAAGTACATTTTAGCAATAATATTGCATTTGAGATAGCATGCCATTTAGATCAAATGCAACCAACTAAGGATTGTAGGCTGAATTATCACAAGCTAAAGCAATTCATACGTACAAAACGCAAATGCAAAAAACCATTTTCTAATAAGAAGTCAAGAATTACAAGCAAGAAAAATGCAATACAAATTTATATGGAAAAAGTCGAAGACACACCTAGGAATACATGTGCAGTTTGCAACAAATTGCATTTTGCAAAAAATACTAGATTCTTCACTATAGATTTGCAAGAAAAGCATATGAATTTGACATTGAACAATAGGACCTTTAGCAATGAAAACATATGTGTTTCTTGCAAGAAAGCGCTCGAGAATGGAAAGCTACCACAATTTGCAACACCTGAACAAATAAGACGTAACATTGCATTGCCAACTGTAAATATACTCTAAGACCTAGAAGAACGACTTGTGTCATTGAGAATTGCATTTGCACAAATCAGACAATGGGGACATAGACGATCACAAATTGGCTTAACAGGATCAATTATCAATGTACCAGTTCATATGGACATTGTGCAAAAAGCATTGCCACAATATCTAAATGATACAATGACAATTGCAGTTGCATTGAAAAGACGATTGCAATACAAAAATGCATACCAAACAGGTAAAGTACGTCCAATTATTGTCATGAAAGCATTGAACGAACTATGTTCTAGAAGTCTTTATAAAGCTAGCAACATTTGTATAAATGAGAATTGGGCCCATGTTTTACAAGAGAATAATGAATACATTGTACAAAATTCAAACAGTGACAATGAAAGTGATACAGATAGTGATGCAAATAATGAGACACCTACTGAAACATTGGTGCATGGATTAATAGAATCACAACGCATCTACGATTTGCAAGACAGGATTATTGAATTGGCACCTGCTGAAGGACAACGACCATTAGGCATTTTCAAGGACAAATATGCAGAAGAAATGAACTTTCCAACATTATTTTATGGCAATGCACGTGATCATGACATCACAAATAGGTTTAGTTACCAAAAAATTGTGCAATGGGAATTGTTACAAGGAAGTGGTGACTTCCAATATCATACAACAAATTTGTTTTTCAAGACAATGCGGATAATAATTGATAAAGTGCTTTCTTGCATATGGGTACGAATAAGAAAAGGACAACTAAAAGGCAGGAAAATATTAGCAAAAGATGTCAAGTATCGAGCAAATTTGGAAAAGTTATTGAAGTCTGACATTGGATACATAGATTTCAAAAACATTCGCATATCTTCTGACCATTTGGAACAAATTAGGAAAAACATATTTGCAATGATACGACAACTAGGGCCTCCAACTTTCTTTGTGACATTCACAAGTGCAGAACATCGATGGAAACCATTAGTAGATACACTCGTCACATTGTTTAGAAATAAAGCAAATAAAAATGCTATTGATATATTAGAAGATGATGACATTGACTACCTTATAAGAAAGTATCTAGTCACATGTAGCCAATACTATAGACATAGAATTAATGCTATAAAGCAATTGATATCTCAAGATACTACATTCTTTGGAAAAGTATCTGATTACTATTTCGTAACAGAATTCAAAAATAGAGGAACTGAACATGAACATGGACTGTTATGGATAGAGAATGCTCCAATATATGGAAAAGAAAGCAATTCAGAAATTGAGAAGTTTCTTGACAATTGCATCACTTGTAATACAGATCATTTGGAGCCACATGTTGCTAAATTGCATAAACATCACCATACAAGAAGTTGTAAGAAGCGAAAAAATTCAAATTGCAGATACAACTTCCCCATGCCACCAATGAAATCAACAATGATCATTGAACCAACCAATGCAGAAAATAAAAAAATCATAGAGAAATCAATATCGTTTTTTGCATTCTTGGAGCAAACAAACTACAATGATTCAATAACACATGACAATTTCCTCCTAGAAATAGGGCTACTAGAAAATGAGTACATAGAACTATTACAACATACAATAAAGCAACCAACAATTTTCCTGAGACGAAAACCTTCTCACATTTGGAATAACAGTTTTGCAAAGGCTATGCCTACTTTATGGAATGCAAATACAGATGCACAATTTGTGCTAAATGCATATGCTATAGCGTCATATTGTAGTTCATATATGACCAAAATTGACAAGTCTATGACAAATGCATTTAGAAGAATACGCAAAGAGCATCAGAAACATGAAATTGATGCTATGCAAATGATTCGTAAACTTGGAAATACATTACTCAATCTACAGCAAATGTCAGCTCAACAAGCAATGCATATAGCACTTTCATTGCCATTGAGTTCTAGTTCAAGGGAATGTATATTTGTAAACACGTCTCCAGTCGATGAACGCACATTTATGCTTAAACCGCCTATTCTTTTGAAACAAGAACCTGATGATTCAGAATATGTTATGTGCCATTCCATTGTTGACTACTACATTGGACGACCAAGTTCCATTAGCAAAATCTGCCTTGCAGAATTTGTATCAAATTACAAGAAAGATGGCAGACCCATATCTAAAAGGAAAAAACCAATTGTTATACGATTTGTCAAATATAACAAACACAATGATATTGAAAACTTTTGTCGAGAGAAATTATTGTTATATATGCCATTTGAAAATTGTGAAGATACATTGAAACAAGAATTGCCTACATGGCTCTCTGCATATACATTACATGAAAAAACAATTCAAGTCAATGAGGCCAAATTTACATATAACATCAATCCAACATGGGGTGATTTAGAGACTGCAACAAATGAGCAAATTAGTTCTTTGAATAGTGATCAAATGAATATGCAAAACCAAGAGAACAATTCCCATTATGAGGAATATGATTTGCAATCGGACTTGCAATTTCCAAAACAATCTGAAATGAAGAAAAAAATCAATCTTGGATTTCAAATTACTGCCCATCCATTTTTAATGGAGAACAATGAATATTACAAACTTAGAAGAATCTTGAACAAAGAGCAACAAGCAATTGTAAAAGACATTGCAATTAAAAAAAAAAAAACCCCAAGGAACCAATTTACCTTTTTATTACAGGTGGAGCAGGTGTAGGTAAAACGCTCACAGCAAAAGCGATTTTCCAAATGCTTATACGAATTTATGATTCACAAAACACAACTGATCCTATGAAACCAAAAGGTCTAATATTAGCATACACAGGAAAAGCTGCATATAATGCAGGTGGAACAACAATCCATTCTGCATTGCTAATGCCTTTTAACAAGTCTCAACTGTTTTCACTGAGCAAAGAAGTATTGGACAACTCATCAAAGCTATATCAAGAATTGCAAGTAGCTTTCATAGATGAGGTCTCGATGATTGGAAGTCGGTTCTTATATTCTATTGACAATAGACTCAGAAACATAAAACATGTCCAAACGAAATACTTTGGCAACATTGACATGATATTTTGTGGTGATTTCTATCAAGCACAACCTATCCAAGACTCTCTTATTTTTGAACAACCAACAATCAACAATCAAACAATAACACATGATTTCTGGAAGGATAATGTCAAGTGCTTCCAATTGCATATGACGATGCGACAAACAAATAAGAGATTCATATCAGTGTTAAATAGAATGCGAACAAATTGTCAAACATCTGACGATATAACATACATGAATACAAGTTGCATGCGCCCTGTACCAAATGATCCAACATTTCCCTATTTATTTTACAAAAACAAAGATGTTGCAATGCATAACAAGAAAATGTTGATGCTAATGCCTGGCAAAGAAATTTTAATTAATGCAATTGACGAAAATGAGAAGAATAACGACAATTTCCCAACTCATCAACATACGGCTGTTTTGCCACTGCACCTTTTGATAAAGTTGAACATGTTAGTTGAAATGTATGCTTGCAATTATGATGCACCAGATGGGCTAGTGAATGGTGCAGATGGAATAGTTAAAGCATATACCCATACAAATAACATCGATGTTCTATGGATTAAGTTCCATGACCCTAATATTGGTCATCGACAATCTAGAAAACTAGCTCATTTCTATACTTCAGAGATAGCACATGATTGGACACCAATATTGCGAATATCAAAAGCAATGCCTATGACATCAAAGATGGCGCCATTGAAAATACGAAAACAATTTCCAATTCAACTTGCATGTGCACGCACAATACATAGATCACAAGGCTTAACCTTGGATCGGCTTGCATTCGACCCTACTGGAGTACAAGTGCATGGCCTAGTATACACAGCACTATCACGTGTCAAAAACATAGAATCATTGTATTTGCTTAATCCTCTTAAACATAATAATTTCAAGGTCAAGCAAAAAGTAAATTGTGAAATGCAATGTTTGGAAACCACTGCAAAATGGCAATTAGAATATGACTCTTCATCAATACAATCATTGCGATCCATCTTTATTCTTTCATTGAACACTCGCAATCTTCATGCGCATCTTGCTGACATATGCAATGACTATGACACAATGCAATCTGATATCTTGTGCTTACAAGAAACACATATGTTGCTGTGTATGGAAAATGAATACTTCAAAAATTTCAATTGCATCTCAAGTTGCATTAAGCATGGAGTAATGATATTGATAAAGAAAAATATCATTATCCTTGAACATACCCATTTTGAAGACTGCTTTGTAGAAGCATTGCTCACAAAAATAAAAGTTCACACATTACAAATTGCAATACTCAATATATATGCATCGCCACGTGCAAACCTGAACAATATCCTCAATGTCATTGCAAAAGCTTTGTACCACTTAGATCTAAACAATATCATAGTTATATTAGGGGACTTCAATATTGATATGGTACATTGCAATCAAAAAACAAAGCAGCTAGAAACCTACATGCAAAACTACAATCTTCATTTCCTAGTTGACAAAACTAATAGCATGCACAAATCATTGATTGACCATGTTTGGGCAAATGTAGCTAATATAAAATATATAATTTTCGTATTGGATACATATTGGTCTGACCATGATACAATATCTCTTGTCCTTCAGCTATGATAACCAATTTCGTCATTTGCATATTTTCTCATGGTACTCGTACAGGCTGTGTTGTGCATGAATATGGTCTACACGACAAGGAATTCGAACCCTTGGCTTCATTGCAGGTACGACATTATTCTACTAATTTCTTTTTGTCAATTTTTCTATTAATTGCTTTTTGTCAATTTGTTAGGCTTTTAATTTTTGCATTGTCTAGGTTTATGGTCCAGTTACTCTAGGTTTATAGTCGAGTTACTCCGTGATTGTTTTAAAAAATATAGATATTTAAGTTGTATTGGCTGATTTATATTTTTTCTCTCATTCAATTATATTGCAATTCAAATATGGAATCGTCGTTGTTTATTCTGTGTTTACATTAATATTAATATTAATATCATTAATTATTCCCTCTGACATTTTCCAACATTTGCCAACAATTCCTCTACTGTCCCTCTGTTACATACTATGCATTCTATTGTACATTTACATATATGGCGTTCTGTATTGATCAATGCAAGTTATGCCAAAGACAGCCTTTTCAATTAAGCAACACAAGTATCCTATCATAAATTTGCAGATATGAGCTCATCTATTTATGGATGCAGATTCTGCTAGTAAAACCCTTTTCAATTGAACAGAACGACCAAGAAAAAAGAACAACAACATGCAACATAAACAAACAGAGTATATTCTTTTTGCCTTTCCTTTCCTATGGATCTTCTGTTCTTGTTCAAGTTTTACTTTTATATGTTCTTTTGACTTGCACTAAATATGTCTTACTATTCTATAACATAGCATAAATCTTGAAAAAGGAAATGAAACAATTGAAGAAATAGAATGCATAAGCCAATTAGAAAGCGCAACCCAACCACTTGTTTTGCAAAGGTATGTCTATGAGAACTACAGAAATATGCTAATTTGTATTTAGAATATTAATGTTTACTATATATGCATTCTATTTTTATTTTTACATATGTATGGTTCTATGGTTTTAATGTTCTTGTTCACTTTTTACTTCTAATTTGCACTAAATATATGTTACTATTCTATAACATAGCCTAAATCTTCAAAGACGAAAAGAAACAATTGAAGAAATAGAATGCATAACCCAATTAGAAACGGCAAGCCAACCACTTGTTTTGCAAAGGTATGTCTATGACAACTATACAAATATGCTAATTTGTATTTAGAATAATAATGTTCACTAGCGTATGTCCATGACAACTATACAAATATGCCAATTTGTATTTAGAATATTAGTGTTTACTATATATGCATTCTATCTTTACATATGTATGGTTCTATGGTTTTAATGTTCCTTGTTAACTGTTTACTTCTATATGCTCTTTCAAATTGAACTAAATATATGTTGCTACTCTATAACATAGCATAAATCCTGAAAAAGGAAAACAAACAACTGAAGAAATAGAGCGCATAACTCAATTAGAAAAGGCAAACCAACCACTTGCTTTGAAAAGGTATGTACGACAACTATACAAATATGCAATTTTCTATTTAAAATATTAATGTTTACTATATATATCTTCTCTTTTTACATATCTATATTTAAATGTATATATATCAGATTAATGTTTACTATATATATCTTCTCTTTTTACATATCTATCTTTAAATGTATATAAATTAGAAAATCTTGGACGAGTGAAGAAAGCACTAGTAGTAAGTCCCCCCAAACAATGCAGCAAGAAGACATGTACATGTTACATATCACAATTTCTTTATTGATTGCTTATCACAAAATACACGTGATAATATCCACATCATATTGAACCATGCCTTTGCCTGTGTTAGTCCAACTGAAACAATTGCAGCCAAACTTCATTCAACAAATGTACAAAATGATACATCAAAAATGTATGCATATGAAACACAACACTCTAATCTATTTCTACTTATTCAGCCTTTAGGAGAAACATACTATTCTACAAATGTTTATAGCAATTTCTAACTAAGCAATTTTAATAGGCAAAAACAGATACTGCCAATTAAAGTATCAATTGAAGATCTCAATAGTCGTAAAATTGGGCAGCTATTTGTTGGAGACATAATGGTTTTCTATACTGCATTCCTTGATAAAGAAAACAAATCACGTCAAGTATTGCGAGCTGATTTGACAGATGCTCAAGGAATGATGACTATAACGTTGAGTGTACCTGCACATTTGGTGGAGCGACATGAACACAAAATTTTGCAAGGCAACAACATCTCAATTACAAATTTCAGGATATTGCCTAAAACTGTATATGATCGCGGTGACTGTGACAAAATAATATTGCTTAATGAATCAAGTATCATAGAAACTGTACCTGAAGTTTGCAAAGAATATTGCTTCATTCCCAATACAACCATTAGGCAATTTGCAAACAAAAAAGAAATGTACCCAATTGGCACAATCGCTGCCGTCGTCACACTTGCCAAACGAGTTGGATTGCATTACATACTTCATATCAAAGATGGAGATTCTGAAAACGACAATGCAACTGTATGTATTCAGATGTTACTCATTCCTAATTTTCAGTAGATAACATGCATCACTTCAATACATAGTTGTTGTAATTTGTCTATAGTTTTTGTAATTTGTCTAGTGCAATTGCAATTTTTCAATGCATACGAACAATGTATTTGCATATTACTTTTTGTATTTTTCAATACATAACAATTTCTGTTTTGTAGTTGCAACTCTTTGACACATATGAACAATTTTTCCTTTCAATGGAAAAACAATTGCAAAAAGGACACTTTCCGCTCATCCTTTTCAAAAATTTAACAAAAAAGGTAAACACAAAAGAAACAATATTCAGAGCATCGAAGTCAACGTTCATGACTAAACTTAACACAGATGCACTCAACAATCTCAGAAAACTAACTACATCTACCTATGTTGTAAGTATAGCAATAATAATGTTTTTGCTGCCTTTGCATTTGCCATGTAATAATGTAAATTAACGCTTGAATGTTTTATAAACAGGTCGAAGGTATTCTGATCGCAACAAATCCATATTCAACTCCTTTCGAACCTGTTTGTGCAATTTGTAACTCCCCAGTGAATTCATCCATAGCAATAGCCAATGCAACAATTTTCTGTTCACAATGCAATGATAATTGCCCTTTCCTCTACAAGCATTGTATAAATGCTGTAATAGAATCCATTACAAATAACTTTGTCCAGTGCATTATCAGGGAGCCCTTATTACATGACTTGCTTCCTGATTTAAAATCAATGTCATATGAAACATATTTGCAACAGAAACCTACCACTGTTTACATCTTACGTGACTTCAAAATTCAGAGCAAGTTCACACTCAATGAAGATAGTGAGCTATTACATGTCAACTAACAAATGGAAGGTACATGAACATATACCTTAACATGTTTTCTCTCAAATATGTCCTCTCTTCAATTTACAATGTTATCATTTTGTTCTAACTAACCATTTGTTATACAGATTACAAAATCCAGGAACATGGCAGCCTTCACATCCACAACAAATGCAAAAGTAATATGAATATGTTTCTTCATATTATGTTGTTACTATAATACAAGTATTTGACTTGCAATTTTGACTCATTTACAAAGAATATGTAACGCAACGGTTGATGAAAAAAGGCTAGAAAGTCTTTATGCATCTGTGTTTGTACTGTTTCTGTTTCTGTTCTCTATCTCGAATGGAACGCATTCTGCATCATGCTTTGTATCATTGAATACAGCAAATGCAACATCAGATCAGCAATAATTTTGTATCTACAGCTGCTAAATGCAAACACCAAAGATTCCATAGATTGATTAAACATGGCACTTATTATGTACTCAAGTTAAATGACAAATTGTATATTGAATCGGCTAGTCATTTCTGTTTCTTCGTATGTTATAGCTGAATACTATGTTAGTTTTTGTTTCTTGCATACTGTAGGTAACGATTCAGGAAACAAGGCTAGAAAGTCTTTATACATGTCTGTTCGAATGCATTCTGCAACATGCTTGAAGCTAGACTTTATAAATAGCACCAAACTATATGGACTTTAAAATGAATATATGTTGTTTGAAAATGGAATTATGGCATAATGCATTTGGTATTATTAGTCCTTCCCTGGGACTATATGCAATTGATCAATTGCTCACCGTTGGTTGACCGACATGATTTTTCATTATAATAGCATTATAACCTAAGTCAAATGAAAGTTTTGGGCTCGAAAGTTTTGTTTTATTTTACCTATGTTTCTGTTACCTGTACAAGGAATGAAAATCTCATCTAAACATAAGTTTCATAGAGGAAAACAATGCTGGCAATGTTGCTGCAGCACTGATGACTTGGCTGGCTCCAAAGAGCAAGGTCTGTTCACTATCTTTTGTATGAGTGGCAGCCCCAATAGTTTCAGTTTTCTATCCTGGTTTTTGAGGGGAGGCATGCAATTGGATGTTCAGAATCCTCTTAAGATCATGGGTGCTGCAGTTTTAAATTCCTTGGTCAATGACTTAAGACTTTGAACTTAACAAGTTCTCAGAGATGGACAATGGAATGAAGAACATGCAGCAATGCTTGTTCTTGCTGACATAATCAACATCAAACTTAGAGATATTGTTCCTGCGGATGCACGTTTTCTTGAAGCAGATCCTTTAAAGATTGATCAGGTCTTAATCCAATCCTTTTCTTTACTTCTTATTTCTGACTACAAGTGCTCGAATTTTCGGTATGCTTTTATATCGTTTCTGGGATTAACTTCAACATTTGGTACTTTTCCTGAGCCACGCTTTATGACAATATTTTTGAATGTGTGTAGTCTGCCCTCACTGGTCAGTCATTACCAGTAACAAAGGGTCCTGGCAATGGGATTTATTCTGGCTCTGCTTGCAAACAGCGTCAACTTGAATATGTTGTCATTGCTACTGGGATCCATACCTTTTTTGGTAAACCAGCACATATTGTCAACAGTACAAACCAAGTTGGCCACTTCCAAAAGGTTGGTATTTATTCTGGACTTCTGATTCTTCTTTTTGTCCTTTCTCTTATTTCATAAATACACAATTTATGGTGATACTGCAGTTGTACCAAATTGGCTAGTTAGGGTTCGTGGTAATATTCGATGATCGAGTACTGTTAGCTTCCTTCAAACAAGTATCAATTACTAATTGTTGTCATGAATAGGTTTTCACAAAAGGATATGACAAGGATGTTGTTGTCTTGATGGTTGCAAGAGCATCCAGAACAGAGAATCAAGATGCCATTGATGCAACAATTGTTGGGATGCTTACAGATCCTAAGGAGGCAAGTATTTTTTTTATGTCATCATATTAAATTTTAGTCAATAAGCAGGCCTATGCTTATTTTACTGATTTGTATCTTTTGTTGTGGCTTTTAACATCCATGCATCTAAAAGGCACAGGCAACCATTCCAGAGCTCCATTTTCTTCCTTTTAATCCAACTGACAAGAGGACAGCTCTCACTTATATTGACAATGAAGGGAAAATGCATCGAGTTAGTAAACATGCTCCAGAGCAGGTATTGTTCTTTGGAAGTTTGACCTTCTTCATTAGACCTCTTACATATATGGATCATTTTCTGGATCTTTAAATGAATCAAAAGAATAAACAGCAACAGGTCAACAACATCTCAACTACAACGTATTGATATTTTCCAATATACGGATATTTTCCAATTTTAAAATGATAGAATTGATATTTTATGGCCTAATATAGATGTCCTTTATCAAATATAGAAGCCTTCATTTAACATTATCTTTCAATGATTGTTACCCAGAAATGCTTAAATTCTCTCAGTTATTATTATACACAAATACTTACGCAACTTCAGCCATTATTATACATAAATACTTACGAAACAGGGGAGGTTATGAATAATGATATAGTAGACAACCATATCCTTCAATGCGATGTCAATACAGTCTGATGCATTAATAACTCCAAAATGATGCAATGGCATTAACAGCTTCCTTCTAAAAGAAAGGTTTCCACGAAATCTCAATTATTTTTATCTTTCACACATAAGTAATGAATAATATAAATTTTCACAGGAATGCTGAATAATATTCTTCTTTTTATAAGAAAAATCAATGAATTACGGAAATAGATTTAACCCGAAGGTCGGTGTTTGGCTCTGCAGTTGTGGGTGTCTCCCACTAGAAATTTGTAGATAACATTATACATAAAACTACTAAGATTCATAGTACGTAGCTCTCTATTTCAGGAGAAGGTGCAATCTTTGCATCACTCAACGATTAGATATCAGTTCCAGTCTTATTTGTATTTTTGGCCTAAACAACATAAATTCTCAACTGGGACGGATGGAAATCTATTGGAATGCATATTTGCTCACCAGGATATCCAAGTCCTATGCAATAAAAACGGGCACTAATGCTTTGTGAATGACCTGGTAGAGTTTATAAGAATAATTTCATTTATGAAAGATGAAGACCTGTAATTTCTAACCCTATGATGGCCAAAGGTGTCAGCCTTGGCACATCCTAATGAAGCGGTTCCATATCCCCACTCGTGGAAGCTGCATTGTGTGTTACAGATCGCCTGATCGATCTCTCTTTCGACATTCCCTAACTGTTGGTTGGTATTTCTTTCCACACCAGCAAGTTTTTTTTGTCTTTTCCACCAAATTCATTAAACAGACCTTGTCTTCCGCATTTAGAGTCCTATCAAGAAACTACCTTTGGAGTTCTTCGGCAAGGGGACTTAAAGGTTTTTATGAAACCCGTGCCTACAATTTCTAGTTGGCTGTTTGCATTTTCTTGCACCATTTTGCCCCTTTGTTCTATACTAAGACAATGGCAATGACATGGTGATCGAAACCGACATTTACGGAAATTTCCATAAAACCCATGCAGATAAGAGAAACCCTCAGTATTTAACCAGAATGCCATTAACTTATAATGCTCAAATAACCATGGACTCTTGAGGGAAACGAATAGACAATACTGTGACAAACATCAACGCCACTGGAAAACGCCAAACGACAGAGGAACAAACATCTAAACAATACAGTAGCCGAACTTAACAAAGCGACACCAGACAGTCGAGGCATACAAGTCGAACCTGGAACAACAGAACCGCAACCAAACGTTTGCTATACAGTTAACCGAGCAGGCAGGAACCGCATTCTGTTTTCACCGCAGACAATACAACAAATACAAAGGAAAAATCGCAGAGACTGCAGAGCTAAACAACCAAGTAACAATAATAACCCAAAGGGCGGAAACAGGGTAAAACCCAAGCCGAGTAACTTTCCAGGATCTCGACAAGGGACAGTTGTCCGCCAATAAGACCACCACAGTACATGCCGTCCTCAGCACTCTGGAATATTTTGAGCCAATGTTCGTATTAGATCTCGTTGAAAAGCATTAGCTAGTTAGCGTGAATCTAAAGTTTGACGACACATACAGATCTGTAACCAGTAATAGGATTGCATGTGATAAAGTACCTTTGAACAGCTTGATCTTATTTTGAAATTTTGTTATCTAATTAGCAGCGCTGCTGCAGTGACTTCTGAAATCATGCACACAACAGCTGCCAATATTAGAATATTACCAAGAGAAGACCTTCCTCGGTGTGCTTTCGAAACTGATCAGTTGGTTCAGGTATATACAATACTCAGTTTCTAATAAATTGTTTTTGCAAATTAAAAGAGATCTCGTCAAGATTGGAAAGCTGCAACAAGCCATGTTAGAGATCTGTTTTACTCTTATACAGCTTTAGTCAATCAAATACTCTTTTTAATGTTAAACAAGCTTTTGACACATTGTACATGATATAAGGATTGCACAAGAAGCTTTAGTTCACATAACTCCTTAAGATGTTTTGTCTCAAATATGTCCTCTCTTCAATTTACAATGTTATCATTTTATTCTAACTAACTATTTGTTATACAAATTACAAAATGCAGGAACATGCTGGCCTTCACGTCCACAACAAATGCAAAAGTAATATGAATATGTTTCTTCATATTATGCTCTTACTCCAATACAAGTATTATGACTTTGTAGCCTCACGGTTTTGATCTCTCCTTCTGCATTGTCATGTTCAGCTAGTTAGCGTGAATCTGAAGTTTGACGGCAGATACAGTTCTGTAACCAGTAATAGGATTGCATATGATAAAGTACCTTTCAACAGCTTGATCTTATTTTGAAATTCTGTTGTCTAATTGGCAGGGCTGCTGCACTGACTTCTGATATGAGGCACACAACAGCTGCCAATATTAGAATATTACAAAGAGAAGACCTTCCTCGGTGTGCTTTCGAAACTCATCAGTTGATTCAGGTATATACAATACTCACTTCCTAATAAATTGTTTTTGCAAATCAAAAGAGATCTCGTCAACATTGCAAAGCAATGCGAAACCCGCAATAAGACCCCAAAACCTTTCCACCCCAAAACTTTGGTTCGACTTAGGTTATAATCACTTGCTTATAACAATGTGTTAAATGGCTAGTGATTGAAGCTCGATTGTTGATACCTTGCTATGAAGATCCTTTATTGATCAATCCCATTCATCATCAAGCTATCCGACTATGCAGTCTTCACCAGCCCCATGGTCATCAAAGGTCAGCTTTGTTTAAACATTTTTATTTATTTCAAGTGCACCCATTTTGTATGCAGTTCTTGATTTCCCTCCGACATTTTCCAACATTTGCCAACAATTCCTCTACTGTCCCTCTGTTACTACTTTTTCATTTTGATTTCTTAGAATAAAAGCAGATTCCTTGCTGCAATTAAATTTCTATTTAAGATAATTAAGCATAAATATGTCTGCAAACACCAACCCCTGTAATACTAACTATATGCTTTGTTTCAAAATTCAGTCAAATCGCGATATAAACAGTATTGGCAATTTCTCTGAGTTTGAGGAGCCAATTCTTTGTCAAGGGAGTTCTGCCAGATTTGGAAGGTACACAAGATTTGCAAAACTTTGTCAATTGCTGCTATCATGGGGGGTTTTGCTAATCACCATTTCTGTACTAATGTCCCTGGCATTGTATATCGCCTTTGGCAGTGTCACAGCAGCTCGTGAGCTTATCACAAAAACTACAGTTGAAGTTGTAATATCTGAACGCACAGTCGCAGCCATTCTAGGAAAGTCTGGAAATGATGTTGTTAAAATTCAGCAGCTAAGCTCGTATAAAGAAGCATAAATTTCTGCAAATTCCATGGGATCCCCTTCAACTGAAATTTTTGAAACATGGAGACTTGGAATGAAGTATTGTACTGACAGAATGACAAAATGTTACAGCACAAAATTTGACATTGTACTGACACAATACTTCTTTATCCAGCCTATAAAGTGCCATTTCTTTGACTTGACATAAATGTATTTTGATAAACATGAATTGCATTATATTTTGAATTTGGATTCTACTGCCATTGCTTACGCTCCAAAACCAATGTTCTCTGTGTAAAAAATTTATATATATATTCAATATATCATTACACAATGTATTAGCTTATCATTTTAAATTATAAATTATATTTTTTAATTCGAATACTATGATATTGCAGAAAGCAAGAGTATAGAACACCAAAAGATAATGGATTTTTTCTTGGAGATCATGATCAATTTACATTTCAACTCGTAAAGTTTAAATGTTTATTTAATTTTAATTTGTTTATTTTAATTTTTAATTTATAAAATAAACTTATCAAAATTATTTTATTATTGTACTTAGATGCTATATTTACTAACCCAAAACTATAAAAAAAGCCAAAAGTCATGTCCTTTTGCATCACAACAAATTATTAATTAAATGCAACAAATTACTAATTACAAATTAGATGCATTTCAACTCGTAAAGTTTAAATGTTTGTTTAATTTTAATTTGTTTATTTTAATTTTTAATTTATAAAATAAACTTATCAAAATTATTTTATTATTGTACTTGGATACTATATTTACTAACCCAAAACTATAAAAAAGGCCAAAAGTCATGTCCTTTTGCATCACAACAAATTATTAATTAAATGCAACAAATTACGTCCTTTTCTTTGCTAATTAGTAATTGGACAAATTTAAAGTTCACACTAAAGTTATGATAAACAATATTTTTAAATAAATATATCTTTTGTTCTTTTGACCATGGAATAATTCCTCAATCATTGAGATTAACCTGAATCGTATCATTTATGTCCAAACATGTTACTAGATATGTAATCTTTCAATCATGGGTTCAAGACTCCATAACTATAATTTTTAAATGCTTAAGTTCTCCACCACGAATTTAATTAACAAATTTATATTCATAATAATGTTTATTTGGTCATTATCATTTTATCAATATTTCCATAATATTCAAATGTAAAAAAATAAGAAAATTCTATGTTTTGTGCACCATGGTTATTAAAATACATAACTTACTTTAACACCTTCCTATTATTTTAATATGTTTTGTGCACCATGGTTATTACAATACATAACTCACTTTAACACTTTCCAATTCTTCATACATTATAATTCATTATTATGCATTTCAAGATATTTTATACCCCGTGCTTATTAAAATACATAACTTACTTTAACACTCTCTAATTCTTCATACATTATAATGCATTATTATTACCTTTTATAGTTTTTTTCCCTCAAGTTTTCTATGATTCACTGTTCAATTTTATTATATTTTAATTATTAATCTAAGCATTTTTTAAATCATGAGACATTGGAAAATTATATCTAAAACTAATCTTATTTTAAGAAATACAAACTCAACATTATAAGAAGATATATGACAAGTGTCTTTTGAAAATTAATTTTAATCGTAATAACAAAATATAGGACCAATGTCTTTTAAAAATTACTTTATAATTGAAAATAATAAGACAAGTGATAAGGTAATTTTACTTTATACTTTTAAAACATATTTTAAATATATATGTTAATGTATTAAGATACAAATTAAATTATTATTTTAAATAGATGGATAGATTTGTAATATGAAACAAAAAATTTGAGATATAGTAAAATTGTAACAAGCATTTATCAATTCAATCACATTTCTGACAATCCTTACTTAACAAAGGCAAAGTTCATTATATTTCACTCTTCGCATAAAGTCAAAAAGTTCATACAACAATTGGCCATCCAATTCATTAAATCTTAATACAAGTAAGCATGCCTACAACACACTACTAATGGAAACCAGCTCTCATGATAACGCAAATTAAATCTCATAATAATAACTCACCAAACTGTTCTGTTAACCGGCAGGGACTAGCGCCACAACAGTGGCTCCTTGTTACATATTAATTTAAACTCCGTTGTACAATTACATGGTTCAACTTGAGTTCGTATATAGGTGGAAGTCCACTTTTAACATAATGTCGTACAGACTCCTTCCACCTGCGAACCTGCACTTTATTGTCACTGTCACAGGATTTCAATGAACCTGAAGCGGTCTTTGCTACACAGCTAACAAATGTACAGATCTTCATAAACTCAATTCTGTTATTACATGCCACGCTAACCCCAGCTCTTTCCTCAAATTGTATAGAGTGGTGGACAAGCACGATGCACTGGTTAACAATTTCTTGAAAACTGCACCGAATAACAAAGCCATCACAATTAAAGCTCTTTTGTGTTCCACACTCTTCAAGGTTTAACCAATCCACCAAAGTTGCATCTTCCTTGTAGGCTTTTGCGCCTCCACCTATAATTGCTGATATATCGCCATGCACGATCCTTAACTGTATGTCGTTGCACGGCTTCAAATTCTCCACCCAGGCACCCAAAGAGTACACCTGCCTTCTGGTTGAGTGAGATAGTTTGTCACGACCAGCAGAACACCTGATTGACGTGCGCATAAAGCCATGCCCTCAGTGTCGTGTTGAATTCCAAAACTGCCGATGCAAAGCTGAGCAAAGTAGGAATCAACCAAAATACTCGTGCGCTTTGGAGGGACAATCCCACCAAATTTAAAAACTTGAGTAGTTTTTCCTCGGACAAAGACAAATTGACCGGGAGCAACCACACATTGTCTGCCCACATCATAGTTTCGTTTTCGAGAATGAAACAATCCAGCACTTCTGAAAAGGTCATGAAACCGCCTGTTATTATGAATTCCCAAAACTCTTTATAGCCTTTCACAAATACCACATCGTTAACGGAGAGGAATTCCAGGATCTTGAGATTTTCCCAGATTGCATCTGTAATGTAATATGACATTTTGTCATTGATGAACAGCTTGTTCCCGTCCCTTCGCGCTAGCGTGAAATCATTGCCCAAGTAGGACGATTGGATAATATCACATGTGTCGAAAGTTATGCGGCTTGGGATGGCGACCAACTCGTCTTGTGACCCTGCGGCCTTCGTCAGTACTGCGCATTTCACTCTCTTAAAGACGCGCCCTTCGTAACGTTGCAGCAGTCGAAGATCGGCGGAAAGGGAGAAACGACAGCAGCCAGCCCAATCCGCCTTTCACGAGACCCCCAACTGGTGTGAGCTTCCCGATCTGCCATAAGCCAAGCGAGAGTTGGAAGGTCAGTAAGACGGTACCCAAAATTGTCTGGACTTCCATTCCCGGACTTCCTTTGCAAATGCTGAATGACAACCTACAACCTGCTCAGTGTGTTCATCTTTCTCCTCATTTCTTCATCCTTTATCTTTACTGTGAAGGCAGGCATTTTCTTTTTCCCAGCATATTCTCTTACCATTAAGCATTTTCTCTTTGGGTAGCATCATTTCTTTAATATTAAAATGTTTATCTTTCACTGCAGTGGGTGAAGAAATGACTAAAAGTAACTAAATTCCTACAGAAATGACTAAAAGTAATTAAATTTCTACATAGATTTTTAAAAATTTGAGTTTAAGTTGTTTAATTTGTATAATTAGAGTTTTTAAAAGGTTTTTAGAGTGTTGAATTTATTTATACATTCAAAAATGCCTATTAAACAACAAAAAATCATACCAAGTCAAATGTATTTTAGAACTAGGAAGAACACTAAAATTAGACAAGGGAAACAACAAAATCCTACAAAGGTTCCTATAATTATTGATGACTCACCAAGTAAAAAAGAAGAAATAGAACCCAGTGAAGGAAAGATTGAGGAGGTCACTCCTCCTAAAACCAAAACCAAGTCACCTATAACACTTGTGAGTAAGTCACCTATAACACTTGTGAGTAGGCCTACCACTAGGTCAATCACCTTCAAGAAGCCAAGGACAAAATCTGCCTTTGAGAAATAAGAAAAAGAGAAGCCACAGGAGGAACAGGGTTTTCTACAGGAGGGAGACAGGGTTTGCCATAGGATGGGCATAGTTTACTACAAGCAGGATAGGGAAAGCTACAAGAGCAGAAGAAAGAGTTACAAAAGGAGGCCACCAGCTAGTTTACTACAGGCAAGACAAGGGAAGCTACAAGAGCAGAAGAAAGAGTTACAAAAGGAGGCCACCACCTCAAAGCCAGTGGGAAAAGACCTACACGATCTCCAAGAACCCAGCCCACAACCTAGCTTAGGGTCCTACTACAAATTTATTGAAGGAGGAAGGATTATCCTTGAAAAATTTGCAATCTCTCTCATTTATGAGCTAGAGATAGAGAGAGGCAAAACCCACGGGTGGATGAAAATTGCTAAATCTAAGAATGTGGAGGATGTAGGCCTCATGGAAGAGAAGGTCATTGAAATGGGAAAATAGTTTAGTGATTTGAGAATGAGGGAGTCTATGATGAAGGAGCAAATACAGACACAAAACATTAGGTTGAGAGAAAAGAGCTTCAAATCCTAATGAGCTCTTCTTCTTGTTTATTTATACAAAAGGTCAGCTGAAGTAGCTCCCTTGAAAGTAGGAGTGATTCCCACCTTGATCTCGAAAATGGTGTATCTTGTCCCTTTTGAGCTTCACTTGGACTAGGAGTCACTCGGGTGCTAATGAATTTGAACCAGTGAGAGAGGATATCGTGATCCCAAGCCGAGTTTAAGGATTTAACGAGGTGGACAAACCCCATATATTCTCTCCTAGTTGTCTCCATCAAGCCCTTGCATAGTAACACCATAGTAATAGCCTCAGAAATGTTTTTTTTTTTCTTGCAATTAAACCACTTTAGGCCACATACTAAGACAAACACATTTTACTCCTCTTACTAAGCATAATATAACAAAAAATGTGAATTAATGTGAGAGAATGATAGTTTTAAGGCTAGAGGATGGCATAATGATCTTCAAAATGTACCTATTGATGGGACTCATCAATTGTGCATGGAAAAACCCCTTTACGTAGTAGAGTTTTACTTTCCAGGAAAAATTAAGAATGCGTGTGTTACTATTCCTTTGTTTCAATATATTAAGGATGCCCCAATTTATGTTAAAACTATTCATGAATTTTGTCTAAAAAGGCTAGGTAGAAACAAGAAGGATCCAAAATTGTTCATAATATAGAAAAAATAGTAGATTTATTGGTAGGGAAGGTCTTTGAGTTTTGAGGTTGGGGCTAATTACAACTTTGTTTCTACCATTTTTTATGCAAACACTTTTTTAAATTATATTGGGTGGTACCTTTAAGGATTTTAATTTTGGGTGGCTTTCATATGAAGGTTAAAAATGAAATATCAATGCACAAATATCTAAAATTTATGGCATAAATATTGAAAATATATCGAGAAATTATGGCATACAAATTTTATGTAGTTATCCACATGACATTGCATGTTCCAATCAAATGCTTGAAAAAAAAAAATTTGTTTTTCAAAGTTAAGCATTATAACTTGCATTTGTCAATGTTAAATTAGTAGTGGTCAATAAGAAAATCAATTGCTTTGCATGGTCTAATAATCATCAAAACACTTAATATTTGGTACATTTTATATTGTTAAAATTAAAAAAAACCATAAGAATGGACTAACTAATAATAATAATAATTATTATTATTAGTTATAAAAGTAATTAATATATAAGTTAAACATATATACATTCAAAAAACATGGAGCAAGATTCAAAATTTACTTCCACCGTACTATGGAGATTTGCAAATACACTTTGTTAAAATACCATAACTCACTTAATGAGTTCAATTAAAAGGTAAAAAAAAACATAACTTCTTTGGAGATAAATCTCAACTTTTGATTTGTGTAATTAAATTAAAATTGTGAAAACCCTATTCCAAAATAAACAAAAATTGTGGATTGACCATTTTAATGTAATTCGACACATTATCATTTCTCATCATATCCATTTTAATAATGACTAACGATCGTAATATTTTAAACTATTTAAATCTTAAAAAATATTTTAATTGATTAATAATAGCTTACCCATTAAAAAAAATAAAAATCTAAACAAATAAAAATTTAATTGTTAGTAATTAAATTGAATAATAAATAGTTTATAATTAATAATATTATTTGAAAAATACAATTCATAAAAATAAAAATTATTACATCTAAATTAATCACATCATTTGTTTTTTAAAAAATAATTAAAATAATTATATTTATTGAGCCGACCCAATAGGAGGGTGATGTGTAATTTTGTTCGTGCTTAACTTGGAGTTGACATGTGTTATTTAAAAAATATTTTAAATAAGAAAACAATATCTATTATAATAAAAACATAAATGATTATACATATTTGGTTAGTTTTAATTAAAATCATTACGAAACATCATTGTCATTGTGCTCACTTGATTCATTATTAATATTACAATCTAGTAAGAAATTTTTTTCCATATCTATGTTAAATAATAGAATTTTATATAACTTTACAATAATAAAAAAACTTCTATTTATTTTATAAATATTTCAATATACAACTTAAATAAACTATTTGAATGAATATCCAGATTACCTTTTTAGTGTATACACTTTCTTTTTGTTTAGAGAGAGTGGATATGTATATGTGTTGTTAACGTTGACCTCAAATATTTTAACGCTGAAAAGGAAAAAGTGAAAAAGGTAAAATAATTTAATTAGTTCTTAATAAGAGATAAATGAGAAATGTGTAATTAATTCAACTACTACTACTACTAATAATAATAATAATAAATTATTTAAGGATACAATTTGAACCATAAAAAATTACACACGGTTTATGTATAGAGAAATTTAAAATTATTGATCCATCTAAATCACATATTTATCAAACATTAGAAGGGATTAAATCTCTTCACTTGTAAATCTTTTTTCAAAATTTCCATCCTAAAATGAAGTTAGATTTGGTCCCTCTCCACTTGATAGATCCATAGTTAAAATAGATCTATACTAATTATTCAAATGTTCATCTTCACTATCATAAAAAAAAATCTAAACGTATTGAGAATAATATGAAGACATTTTCTAATTCAATTCAATGTTATAACTTATCTTTGGGATCAAGGTTGGAAGTTATACAACAAAAGAAACCACGACGTAGCAAAACTTATTCTTCATCCTATTTGTGTCGGCACTTGGATGGATTTTCATTTCTTCAATTGAGAATATTTAGGAATTGCATGTACTTAACACATGACAGATTTAATCAGAATGTTGGAGTGTTTGAATCATTTTTTGAGGGTGGAAATAGATTCAGCTCTATCAAGAACCCTTGGGGCACCCAAAATCATGAATTTTGATAGTTGTAGAATTTAAATTTTTTCTATCAGATTTTGTCCTAATCTTATGAATTTCCATTATTATTCCCACTAATTTGTGGGTTTTTTAGACTATGCTATTAAAAAATGGGCTTTATGTCTTTTTTATTTGAATTTGATTTTATTTCTGAACTGTTGTTTTTAAGTGTGAATTTTTGTAAAGTTTTTTGGTTTGTTTTCTGATTTAATTTATCTAGAATTCAACAAAGAGCCATTGAAATCACTAGTTTCACTGGTGAGTTCTGCACGATCAAAGTTTGTCAGATTTTTTTAAAAGTTTTGAATCTATATATGCAGTTAAAAAAACACTAATTTAAACAACAACACAAATCAAAATTTCACAATTTTTTTCACCAAAAAAAATTCTAAAAAATCACACTTAAAAGCTCTTTCCATTCTAAATTCTTAAAAAATAATTTTAATTACTCATTTCATTGTCAAATTTTCTAAGTGGCCAATGACGTCCATATTAACTTGTTCCTTATCTTTTTCGTATACGTATTAACTTCTTGTCTTCATTTTTTCATTTTTACTGCGTAGATATTTTTCTCCCCTGTAGCATCTTCTCTTTAGATTATCTCTCTTTTTCTTCCCGCATTTTATCTTTTAATTATTCCTTCTTTTCTGCGTGACATCATCTTTTGCTCATACCGGCTTGTGAAGTATAGCTGTGAAGGTGGAAGGGCAGCGGTGGCAACATGGAGCCCATTCTACCTTTTGCGACCACACCTCGTAGTTGATCTTCCCACCGCGGCAGAGTTGCAAGGTTGACGAGAGGGTCTAATGAGGGGAAGAATTTTCTGGGCAGTTAAAAATGATCGGAATTTCAGTAAAAAATTTCAAAATTGCAAGATTGACGAGGGGGTTTAATTAGGAGAAAATTTTTTTGGACGGTTAAAAATGGCCAGAATCTCAGTGAAAAATTTCAAAATTTTTTGTAGATACAGTGTTTGAATCGTGTTTTTGATGGTGGAAATAGATTCAGCGCCATCAAAAATATCTAAAACACCTAAAAAGTTTAACAATCATAATTTGGATTTACAAAAATCCTTACCAGATTTTTTCTAAATATGACCAGAATTTCCATCACATCCCTAACAATTCCTCTTACTAATTAAACTATGACTTCAAAATTTAGTGTAGCTCTTCTTTTGACCTACATTCTACACCAATAATAAAAAATAGCCGGTGATTCTTTTTCTCTCCTCCACGACGCCTCTCTCAATACGCTATCTTATTGTCTCCTCCGATTCTTATATCTTTATCCCTTTGGAATTCTCTCCTTATTCCTTTGGAATTCTCTTTGACAGATGAGTTGGTTTATTAAATAGAAGTTAGGATCTTTTTGAATAGGATGAAAGTACGAGGTTTAATTAAATTTTAATTTTGGAAGTGATTCTTTTGGAGTTGTTTATCAAGGTTTAGGAATTTACTGGATAGTCAAAAGTAATTGGAATTTAGACAAAAAAAATTAAATTTTTTATAAAGGTATTGTTTAAATCATGTTTTGATAGTGAAAATAGATTCAGCACCATCAAAAACATCTAGAGTTTGACAATTTTTATTTAGATTCACCAAAATCCCTGTCAAATTTTTTCAAAATATAACCAAAATTTCCATAATTTTACCAGAAAAAACATAATCATTAGACTACGGCGACTTTTTTATTTAGTAAAATATTAAAATAATGTGATTCTTTTCATGGGATCGTTTTGGATGGCGTGGGGTCGCTCCATTTTCTAAGGAGTGACTTTTTCATTTAATAAAATATTAAAATAATGTGTTTCTTTTCCTGCGATCGTTCGTTTTGGATGGTGTGGGGTCGCTCCATTTGGCTGGAGCTAACCAGCGATATATTGGGTATTTAATGCCCTCAGAACAGCACGCCAATTAGCCCGATAACACGGGAGTGGGCAAATATTATTTAATGCCGAATTTGCCCGCTCCCGTGTTATCGAGTTAAGTCGCGTGCTGCTCTGAGGGCATTAAATACCCAATATATGGCTGGTTAGCCCTTTCCGCTCCGTTTCCTAAAGAGTGACTTTTTCATTTAATAAAATATTAAAATAATGTGTTTCTTTTCCTGGGATCGTTCGTTTTGGAGGGTGTGGGGTCGCTCCGTTTCCCAAGGAGAGACTTTTTCATTTAATAAAATATTAAAATAATGTGATTCTTTTCATGGGATCGTTTTGGATGGTGTGGGGTCGCTCCGTTTCCTAAGGAGTGGACACCCCGATGGCTTGGGCCTGGAAACTTCGTTTCACGCATCGCTACTTTTTCTTCCACGGATTTATGGAATCCACTTGAACTTGAAGGTGGGGATTTCACTTATTGGTATTTAATTTGGAGTTGATATTTTTTTTTTTAAGTATTTTAAATAAATAAAATAATATTAATGGTAATAAAAACATAAACGATTATATGATTTGGTTAAATATCATTGTTGCAATATTTATTTGGTTTGTTATTAAATAGAAAGGTTCATTTTACAATATAGTAAGAGAGTGATGTGTAATTTCGTCAATGTTTATAATAATAATAATATCCACACCAAATTGGTGTATGAGACTCTCTTGTTTGTGGGACAAGGGAGAGCTAGACACCAAATTGAAGGCATACATACTCTACCCCCCTCTAGTTTTGAACCTGTGACCTCTTAGGAGGAAACACATGCTCTTAACCATTAGGCCCACTCAAGGCATGCTCTATATATATATATATAGATATAGAGAGAGAGAAAGAGAGGGTGGGGGGGGGGGAGTATGCGTATCTAAATATGTGTGTGTTAATGTTGATTTTCAATGAAAAATTACACATGGTCTATATATATATAGAGAGAGAGAGAGAGAGAGAGAGAGAGAGAGAGGGTGGGGGGGCGGGGAGGGGAGTATGCGTATCTAAATATGTGTGTACACATGGTCTATATATAAAAATTACACATGGCCTATATACAGAGAGACAGAAAACCACTATAGATCCATCTAAATCACAAATTTATCAAGCACTAAAAGGAATTAAATCTCTTGGCTTGTAAATATTTTTTCAGACTTTTCATTCTAAAAAGATGTTTCAATATAATGAGGTTTGATCCTCTGAGTTGTTAGTAGATCCATGGTTTAAATGGATCTATATTGGTTATACAATGCAGAGGGAAATATGTAATTCCATCCATGCTCAACTTGGAGTTACGTCTCCCCCAAAAAATACTTTAATTAAAAAAAACAATGTTTGTTATAATAAAAACCTAAAAAATTATAGGTATTTAGATAGTTTTAATTAAAAACATTATGAAACATCATTCTCATCATGCTCACTTGGTCTGTTTCACTCTTGGAGTTCTAAATAAAATATTTGGATATCTA
This sequence comes from Pinus tabuliformis, assembly GCA_031772625.1. Lineage (NCBI taxonomy): Eukaryota > Viridiplantae > Streptophyta > Pinopsida > Pinales > Pinaceae > Pinus > Pinus tabuliformis. The sequence continues at coordinate 141,388,932 of CM062807.1, forward strand.
TGTTAAATAATATAATTTTATATGACTTTATAGAGATAAAATAATGAAGAGTAATGCATAAATAAATAAATAAATCTATAAGAATTATTAATTTATTATAAGACATTAATTTCATTATTAATTAATAATTATTAATATATAATTCAATTATTATTATTATATAATAATAATAATAATTAATCAATTATTATACATTATTCAAATATAAATAGAAATTAATTATTTATTATAAAATAATTGATTATTATTAATTTTGATTTATACATTAGTTATTTTATGAATTTATGAATTATTATATTAATCTAGTATAAATAATTAATTATTAATAAGATCAAATATTTATTAATTTAATTTATTTGGAAATCAAATAGTTGATCATTATTATTTTAATTATATAATTTTTTTTTATATAAAAAGTCTATATTAATTCATTTATCAGCTATTTTATTAATTAATATATGAATTATTATATTCATCTATTTTAATTATTAATTATTTATATTTTCTAATATAATTTAAATTAATATATTAATCAATAAATATGATTTAAAATTTATTATTTAGGTTACCTGTAAATAAATATTAATCATCCATAATAGGTTTTGATCTTATTAATTTAGTTATTAATTTATAATTGGTATTATAAAAAAATTTTAATTATTATTATTTAGTAATAGTTAATTATTTATTATCATATTTATATTAATTAATGTAGAAGTTATTATTATATTAATTTATTTAATTGATAATTATTAATAATAATCAAAATGAAATAAAAATATTAAAAATAATAATAATATAAATTTAGGATTCTAGCCGACTGTTTGTTCCTCCTTAGATAGTTTTGGCCTCGTTAGTATTTATTCTCCCTGCTTGCTCTTCTTTTATCATCATTCTTCAACCCTGATGATGGATCCCACTTGGGATTCGAAACGTTGGTTCAAAAATGTTTATACTGTGGATTCTCCGGTCAATTCAAAAGATAAAAACCACAGATCACCACAGATCTCTCAAATCCATAAATAAATCTAGTTCTATTATAAATATTTCAATATAAATTGCTGGAATATTCATATTACCTAACACACACATTTTTTTGTTTATATAGAGGGAGAATGTGTATATGTATATGTGTGTTAATGTCGATCTTAATAAAATATTTCAATGCTCAAAACTAGAAAAAGTAATTAAAAATAAAATAATTTAGTTTAGAAATGAGAAATGTGTAATTAATTCAACTTTAAAATATGAATAATAATAAATTATTCAAAACTACAATTTAAATAATGAAAAATTACACATGCTCTAGAGATAGAAAACCACTATAAATTCATTTCAATAAAATTTTTATTAAGCATTAAAATAGAATAAATATTTTAATATATAAATCTTTTTTCAATTTTTACATTATAAAAAAAAGTTTCAAAATTTGATCTCTTAACTCTTAGTAAATTTATAGTTAAAATAAATTTATATTAATATAAAAATTAATTAAAAATCATTACATTTCCATTATAACCTTTGTTATGATAGTGAATGCTCGTAATAATAATGACATAGTAGAAAAAATGGAGCGACCTCCTTTAAACACTTAACTATTTAATAATCGATGCTGCCACAAATTGTTGAATCCTTTGAAAATGCATTTCAAAATATTTTTGAAATTTGTTGAGATTCTATTTAGAATAAATTTCAAATATTTTGAAAATTTAATAGAAATGAACAAAAGCATTTTACAATGACATAATAAAAGAAATGAAATGATAATTTCAAAATATTTTAGACATTTGATAGATATGGAACAAAATAATATAAAAAAGGAAATGAAATGACAATTTCAAAATATTTCAGACATTTGAGAGATATGGGAACAGAATAAATTTATTTATATCTGTCAAATTATCTAAAGCAGAAATAGAAATAACGATGCCTTATTACATATTAATTTAAACTCGGTTGTACAATTACATGGTTCAACTTGAGTTCGTATATAGGTGGAAGTCCACTTTTAAGTTTTAACATAATGTCGTACAGACTCCTTCCACCTGCGAACCTGCACTTTATTGTCAGGGTCACAGGATTTCAATGAACCTGAAGCGGTCTTTGCTACACAGCTAACAAATGTACAGATCTTCATAAACTCAATTCTGTTATTACATGCCACGCTAACCCCAGCTCTTTCCTCAAATTGTATAGAGTGGTGGACAAGGGCAATTCCTATTTTCACCTCCATAGCAAAGTTAATGCTATGGAGGGTACCTCTGTCAGAGTCTTACAGAGCACGGCTACGGCATGGACCATACCTCATCCGATTATACATCATCCCTCTCCGGCATCCCTCTCCGGCTGCCCAGCAAAAAGCCCCCGGCGACCCTGCCCGCAGCCAACCTTGCAGTTCCCCTCACATCGTATTGATGGCGTATTGATCCGCCGAAGGAATTGCCCTCCTTTACCATTTCAAACCTCCCCGGTTTTCGATTTCAAACTGTCATTGGCGCGCGTGTTACCATTTCAAGCCTCCTTGTTTTCGATTTCAAACTGGCATGGGCGCGCATATTTTATTTTTAAATGAATTGAGATTTTAAACGATTTCAATCTGGGTAATAGCACTCAATTTTTTTGCTATGCCCCGCTATTGTATGCGCTCTCGGAGAACAGCAACCGACGAAGCACAAACAACCCCAGCAGAACCGGCACCTTGAGGGAATAACAAAAGGGACATCTTCATCACGGGGAGGAGATGAGTTGAAATCCTTGGCGAGATCTGTCATATCAAATTTGAGTTGAAAAGAGCGGCGGATGCCGTCTGGCCCAACCACATATCCAGACTACGTCTTACCATATCCACCGTGCTTTCAGCCGCATCCAATGTTCCCTTCAAAATCTCATAAGAATGCCCTTCACAGATTTGAGAAAAAATTCAGTTCGTCGTCATGGAGGTCTGTTACGGTGTTCGTCTCTCTATTTCTGTTCCCACTGCATCAAAGCGTTTTGGATTGAAGTAATATGGCAAGATTTATAATTTTCTCATCCTCGACTTGCCCATGGCTCTTTCCTTTTTTCTGGCCCAGTAAATCAGTTTCCTTTTCAAATTTTCTGACTAGCTTAGGTACTCGTTTTCCTGTCAACGGTTTCTATGAAAAATTGCAATAAAAAACTTGTAACCACATGGGTTGTAAAACCGATGTGATCATTTTGAAATATGGTCTCAATCTCTTAAATTTGTTCTCTATAAGATTCCCTTTTTACTCAGGCCTCCATGAATTTTTGCATAGTTTTCGAAGAAATTATAACCTGAAAACTATATCTTTTGTCTTATTATAAATGTGTTTCTCAACTTAGGTCCAGATATGAACGTGTTTCTCAATAGGTTAGGCAAATTTGGCAAATTCGAAACCTTAGTCAATTTTACTGTTTAGAGTTGGATGAAGGGTTTAAATCTGACGTGTTGTCTGACCTTCCCTCAGACAAGTCTGAGAGGTTTGATTCATGGCGTGTTAGCATCTATATAATTTCTTTATCTTTCAGCGTCCGAAATGGTGAGATTGCTTATTCGCTGCACAAATATTTCCATTTTTTTTACAAAGGTGAGATTTCTTTTTCGTTGCACATATGATATCCATTTTTTTTACAGTTGATATACCAATTGTAATTAAGAAATACTTATCGCATGATATGCAACGTCATTCCATTAACCAGTAACACTACACGACCAGGTGGAACTTAATTAAAGTGACAAATCTTTATAAAGTAACAAGTTATTCCATGCCTGTTATGATGCAGACGCGCTCAAGTCAAATACTTGTAAGAATTATTGGGCACAGTAAGTCGGATAATTTTATCACAATAATGGATTTCAACTACTAATTTCGTGCAATAGTTTTTATATCTCAGTCATTTTTATGGTATTGCTTCAAACACAATCCAAATGAGGTTTGAAGTTTTTATATTTACCTCTCTTATATTTTCATTTTCCTTCTCCACTCAGATATTTGCATGATTCGTCCCTTCATTGAAAATTCCAGAGATTATAAGTAGAAAAGGGGGAATATTGAAAAGCTTACGGTATTTACAATATTGGAAAACTCTTTTTGGAAAGAATTTGATGTAACACTAAAGTAATTGAATTTGACATGCGATACGGGATATTTTGACAGTCAAATAGGGCTTTTGCATGGAGTTGAGAATATATTTGTGAATAAGTTGAATTATTTTTTTGGGCAGGTATATATATTCTAAATTATCATTTTATTATTTTTAAATTTATTTTATTTTCAAATATATTTTATTTTTAAATAAAAAATAAAAATAATTATTTAAATGTTATATTTTTAAAAATTATATTAAAATTAGTACAGAAATAGTATTAATTTATAATAAACATCAAAACATTAAAATTAAAAAAATCATAAAAATTAATTAAATTTTAATTTTATTTAAAATAATAAAATAACTATTAATGATAAAAAGAATTAGTATATAAATTAAATTTATATTTCTTTAAAAAAATATGTAACAAAATTTTTAACTTGGAGATCCTTTTTCTCTATATCATAAAATTTTTAATACCATAGTTTATTTATACAACATGCTCAAAAAACTATAATTCATTTAATTAAAAGGGCAAAAAAGACATAGTTATGAGAATAAATCTCAGTGTTTTAATTTTTGCATGCTATTAAGAATATTCTATGGTGGTTAAATCCCAACAATTGATAATTAAATTAAAATTCTGAAAAGCCTACTCCAAAATAGACATGCTTATTAACATAATTATATACAAAGGTTTACACTTACTTTATGATGTATCTAATATTAATATTGTTAAAATAAAAAATAAAAAATAATTAAAGTAAATTTTATTATTATTATTATTATCATATGATTTAGACATGCATTTAAAGAAATAGGTAAAGAAATATGTAATAAGATTTTTACTTATAGAGATTTATTTCCACTTTGCATGGAGATTTTTAATATGGAAATAGGTTTTGTTACAATGATAGTGGCCAATACCATGGTTTACTAATAGCACATATCTAAAAAAAACTATAACACACTCATGATTATATGATGCATGTTCATTTGACAATATATAATTAATCGATTTAATTAAAAGGAAAAAAACATAACTACTTTTGAAATAAATCTCAATCTTTAATTTATAATTACTACTAAAAATATTCTAAAATATTTTGTGGAGGTTAAATCCTTACCATTTGCATAATAATTATTAATAATTAAATTAGAATTCTAAAATTTCTATTTTTAAGCTATATATATATTATATATCCCATTATGGAACAAATAAAAGTTTAACAAAATATTATTTAAAGAAATTAATAAATACACTCCATAATAATAGTGTGCAAATATAAAATCCTTATAAATTAGTGCAACTAATAAATTACCATAAAATATTAATTAAAACCAAATAAAACTTAAAGTTGGATATGAATAAGGTTGCATTTATTGCTTCAAGAGAACCAACAAAGCCCTTAGCTTAGTTTGGGTAATTAAGGAAGAACTTTTTTGCTAGGAGTTAGCTAGGGTAAGCATAAATTAACTTGAGCAACGATATTATTCACTAAGTTCAAGAGGGTATCTAATGAAGTTCTAACATATCTATTTCTCTAAGTTAGTTTAAGGAGGTGGGGTTATAATATTTTTGCTTTCCTTTACTCACATAAGACCCTAACTTCTAGGTCACCATCGTCTTCTACTCGTCAAGAGATTTCAATGATATAAACTTTATCGACATTTGAGTTTTGGACACAAAGATATGTCCTTCTGAAGGCCTTCCCTTCTAAGTACCACATCAACATTTGTACCATTGCCACATGTTAGACACATGGAACTATTTTTTCCCACGTGTCATCATGATAGAATGCTACATAAGCAATATGTCATTGACATGTCCTAGTCCTCTGTCCATGTGTCACCACTGTATGTGGTCATTTCCTTACTATACATGTTAGTGACCCCCACCTTTTGAATCTAGATCTGGGATTTTTCTTGAGTCTCTATTATGAGAATTTTTGTATGCATCCAGGATTCCAAAACATATGGATCCATTCAAGTCTAGGTTTTCATTTTTGTTGCTACAGTCAATAGTTTGTCCCTTTGGACATTCGGATTTGGGGATTTCTAAAAGTTTTGTTCATCTAAATTTCTTGGATTTTTGTACTATTGTTATCCAGAACTTATGTAGTCCATGACACCTCCATAAGACTACTACCTGGTCTCCACTTTAGTGTTGTCGTGTCTCTAGCCCATGACACCTCATGCCATAATGATAACAATCAACATAGGGAAAATCCCCACCTATCCAGATATCTGACTTTTAGTTTTTTTGGATTAAGCTAGTTTTGGAAAAATCCAAAAAGGTCCCTTTTCACAATTTTCCATATTTTCAAATCCCAAATCACTAGCGATGGTAGGTGTTATCACCCCAAGAAACTCTCCTAGGTTGTATCTCAGAGATTCTCGGGAACATTACAAACTCAAATAAAATGTTGGAAAATGGTGGATGAATGAAAGAAATGCTGCATATTCAAGCCAGATAACCACTTCTACTATGATTAACCCCAGATATGGGTGAACACCCCCAGACTACAAGGCTTTAGACCACCAATTACTCACAGTTTAAGGAAATTGTGATGATGGAGAATACTGATCACACCAGCAGATGCACAGGACCTTGTGATGGCCAACTGCAACCAGTTAAAAGGTCTACAAATCTATCTCCTAATGCACAGACAGGATGACATCTCTCTGGCATTAAAACAACAGAAACCTGCATACACATTCAATGGTGCATGCTAAATTATAACACAGAGGTGGGATGACAACCCCTCTAATGCTAAACATCAACAACACATGAATAAATGTATAACAGGCACAACCTGGAACAAAGAAGAAGTGGAAAGTGAGCAATTAGCAGTAAAAGAAGCTTGTATTAGCTGAAAATGAAGACCAGACGCTGCAGGTATCACAGTAGTTGCAGTCTCCAGAAGTTGAACTTTACATCAAGATAACATTCATCAACCCTCAACGCCTATTACATTCTCGTTTTTAGGTATATATGGAGTTTGTTTACAAAATTGCTCTGCTGTTCAAAGCGTGTAGGGGTCATAACTAGCCACCAGCCACATTTACAATCAGATATGGTCTTTGATACAATTTGATTGTTTTAATGGACAAAATGACCTTTCTGCTATTCGGCCGTCCTTCTTTGAGCAGGTGGAGTACCATATGGGACAAAAACTCCATAAGTGGTAAATGAATTCAACTGCTCGAGGCAGTACTTTCCTTCCTCGGCCGTGTTGTCTCTTGAATGCAGTGGGTGAAGTATTAATTGCAGAGTGCTGGAGGATGATCACCTTCACCCCTTGGAAGCACGAGGCAGGCCAAAAACATGAAAATTGCGTGGAAAACAAATGAGGAGCTAAGAACGAATGCTAGCCGTTGGATGGGACTGGCGAACGACTGCGATCTCATGGCGGGAGGCATAGACAACACCGGGACAACATCAACCATTGGATTGCGTAAATGAACGGTGGAGATTGGATTACGGAGGCCATCGGGAGAGAACGCGAATGGAGGATCACGGGCCGTCGGATCGCAGGATGGATGATCGGACGGTCGACGGGTGGCTTACATGCGTGGGTGATAACGCGCGGGGTCGTACAGGATGGCAGAAAGTGGTTTCCCCGCATCGCTTATTGGAGGCGGGCGGTTTCTGTATGCGGGGGCGCGATCCAACGGATTTGTGACGCGTGGCGGACATGACTCGTGGGAAACCGCTTTCCCTGCTAACTAACAAGCGTGCAGGTTCACAGGGTGGGAGCAGCGTATACCATCAGATCTTCGTGGGATGATCGGACGGTCGACGGGTTACAGCACGTGCTTTTAATTGATATGATGGGTGAACAGACGTGAAAAATGATAGCAAAAATCATGTATGATGGTGGACATGATACTCAGCAAAAATCACATTCTCCTCAACCATTGCGGCATTCACCTAGACTTCAAGATAAATTAGGAGAGGTAAGTTATATACTACATATCTTAGCTCATAATAACATTGACATATTTTTTTATGACTAGTTAATGCATTTTCTTTTCATATTCCTTACATGTTCACCATATTCTCATTATATCTATATAGATTTTGATATTTATTGATAGCTAGTCAATGAAATGTCTTTTCATATTCGTTACATGGTCAGCATATTTTCATTATATCTATGTGGATTTTGATATTTATTGGTAATGTTTTAATTTCCACAGAAAACAAAAAAGATAAATGTTGATGCTATGGTTAAAAGGACCAAAATCACGCCAAAGGACTTGAAAGCACGTGGGTTCAAGTCACGCAAACAATACATAGAGCATATATGCTCAACTAGCATTGCTCTCACTAAACCCACTAGGTTTGCTACTTTGAAGGCTAAACATTCCAGCAAGTTTAAATGACTTAGGCTACAATAATATAACTTTAGCCATTGTTTTATCTATAAAGGGGCTACAAGGACAGTTTCAATATATGTAATCTCTGTATTTTTTAGACTTTTTAATACATCATTTTTTTTTCCAAAAATTGTTTCCAGGTGCTAAGTATGTCTTTAAAATGCCAACATCTAATTTTAGTTACAACTTTAATGTACTAAAAAAAAACCATTAATAAAATAATGAAAATTATCTCTGCGTTATTGTTATTTTCTCCTTGCATTTAATAGAACTACTTCAACCAAAAGAAAAAACAAAAAACAAAACCTAAAGTTTAGAGGATCATTAGTTGTGGGTTTGTTATCGAGGTAGGATTCTCCTTAAAACAAATAGTATCAATATCCCAAGGTTATAATGCGAGTTTTGTTCCAAAAATATCTCTTATCTTGGCCATAAAAACAAACAATATCAATGTCCAAGGTTATAACGGAAGTTTTGTTCCAAATAATCTTAATCTTAGCATCATTACATCATCGTTACAAATAAATTCAATTATTTAGAATTCATAATATTTGATAAGACTGAAACTATGCCCTAACTCACTTATAAATAATGATTAATTACGTTAAATATTAATTCTTTCCAAAAACTAAAATATAAGAGTTACAATTAAAAGATGTTGTTATTAGTTGAGATATAGTTCCTACTTTAAATTTATTTTTAAATAATAAAGTGAAGGTATAAAAGTTATAATTTTTTTATAAAAAGTTTATTTAGAAATTTTGTAAATTATTTATTTTAATTAATAAAATATTTTTATAGAAAGTTTATTTAATTTTTTGTAAATTATATTTAAGCCATGGGTTGGAAAAAATATAATAATTACTTTTTAATTAATATAAAAATTAATATTTAAAATATTAATATTTAATAAATCTTATTTTATTATAAAACTAAACAAGTTTTTTTTGTTATTAAAATTATGGATATGATTATGTATATTATATATATGGATAAGTATTATGAAAGTAAGAGGTTTCTTAAAATTATTTTTCACTTTATTCAAAGTCACTTTTTGCTCAAGCTAAAATGACATAATATTTAATGAAAAGTTTTGCCGTGATAAAGAAATACGAGGAAGAATAAAACTAAGATATTATAATGATGAGATGAACTCGAATTTCTAAAATCAAAAGTCATTCCTTGTCTTAATTAGTGTGAAGAACTCGAATGTTACAAGAAAAATCTTCCAAGAGAATAAATGATGATTTAATCACAAAAGTTAATTCCACTTTAGAATAGAATACCAAAATCAAGGAAAGAGGGAAGAACCCTACAAGTGTATAACCCTTATAAGCCCCACAGACTCGTCGGAGTCCCTCCCTAGTCCCTAAGAAAAAGAGATAATTATAACCTGTGGAGAGAGTAATGAATGATGCTCTAATGGAGATGATGGTGAAGAACCACCCCATCATGGTAGTTTGGATAAATCCCATACCATGGTTACCTCATCAAGAAGTAATATAAGTTCTAGTAAGAAATAGTCAAAACAAGCAGAAGGGCTCACCGACATGAAAGTAAATATTATTGTAGTCCTCGATTGGGTAGCACTATGTCTAGTAGAAATTCAAAGAATAGTAGAATAATTAACTATATAGGAGCCAACCATTTTTTAAGAACAATTATTACTATGCATAATACTCATTATGATAAGACTAGTATGAAGTTACAAATTGAGAAGGTGCATATTAGGAACAAGAAGGTGACAAAGAAATGAAAGTCGAAAGTAGATGTCTTAGGAGTTGGACCTACTAGACTTCTTAAATTACATATGGCTAAAAGGGACACGCTTACACATTTTGACATAGAGCAAGAAATTGAGAACATGTGATTAAAGAGGAAGATCAATGAACTTGAAGAAGCTGTCAGCCATAGACCTTCATTTATGCACCCTTTAGCTATCCCAAACCTAGAACTTGTACCAACAGTCACGCTTAATACACTAAATAGAATTATGAAGGCAATAAAACCATTGAATGGAATTAGGACTTAAGTCGTAGACAATATCAATATGTGACTAATAGTTACTGAACACGCATGGGAGCTATTTCTAAATTTAAGAAATCTCTCTCAAAGATTTCTTCTTTTACAAATTATTTGCTAAAGGACTTGGAACATGATTAACACTTTTCTCATAGTGATTTAATGATATTTATTACTAGAATTTCTACCCTTAATGACTTTCAAAAAACCCAACAAGGGATTTCAAATGGGGAGAAAATAAAATAGATAAAGGCAAGATTATATGCTAGAATCAAAATGTTAAAGGATGCTATTTTTGAGTGTACAAAGATTAATGACTAACGAAGCAATAGTTTCTTTAAATGTATTAAAGTTGTTGAAGATATTCAAGGGTCAATAATTATTACAGACTCTTACTTGCTCTATTTGAACTTAAAGTTTGTAATATCTTTTTTACTCTTATAGAGAGCTATTTCCAAGAGCGCATGGAATTTGTGGTTTCGTATACTTTTAATTAAGCATTGAAATCTCATGAATGTTCTCCTATGATTGTTTATGATATTGAATGAAATCATTTTAGAGCTCTTTAAAATATTTGGACCATTTCTTTATTTTTTGTCTATGTATTTGTTTCAAATGTGTCTCCCTCATGATATGTGCCATGGAATGACTTAATTAGATAGTATTTACTTCTTTTTGTTTTTATTTATTTTCTTTAAAATCACATGGTCCACTCAAAGGTGAATATGTTGAATGTTTAATTCCACATTTTTGAGTTAATCAGAAAATGTGAGTGTGTGAAAGAGGAGTATCACCTCTATAAAAACACCATCGAATATATAAAAGTCCCTAGGATGTTGACTTTTATCCTTGACGGGAAACGAGATCAACAACATTGTGTCTTTTGATATGAGGCTTATAGGTATTCTTCAAACAAGTTTTCATAGTTTTGTGAAAGAGCCAAATCCTAGTGAGTTGCCCAATAAGTCTATGATCAACAAGGGCCAAGATTTTGTATCTTCACATGGTAGGATATAGCATGGCTTCTAGAATTTTCTCAATTCTCTTCACAAATATGTTTAGTTGATATTTGGAAATCTTAGTGTAGGTAGTAACCATGGTTTCAAAAGCTAGACCTTTAGCATTGAGAATGGATTGCAACCCTACTTTGAAGGGGGTATCCATTACACTTAGAAGAAAGTTTTTCAATTGGCATTAAGGTTTCTCAAAGCACCCATAAATAATTACTAATTATTACTATGTATTAACTTTTCTTAATGTGCAATTTCTTTATTTTTTGTCTATGTATTTGTTTCAAATGTGTCTCCCTCATGATATGTGAATGGATATGTGCCATGGAATGACTTAATTAGATAGTATTTACTTCTTTTTATTTATATTTATTTTCTTTAAAATCACATGGTCGACTCATAGGTGAATATGTTGAATGTTTAATTTCACATTTTTGAGTTAATCAGAAAATGTGAGTGTGTGAAAGAGGAGTATCACCTCTATAAAAACACCATAGAATATATAAAAGTCCCTAGGATGTTGACTTTTATCCTTGATGGGAAACGAGATCAACAACATTGTGTCTTTTGATATGAGGCTTCTAGGTATTCTTCAAACAAGTTTTCATAGTTTTGTGAAAGAGCCAAATCCTAGTGAGTTGCCCAATAAGTCTATGATCAACAAGGGTCAAGATTTTGTATCTTCACATGGTAGGATATAACATGGCTTATAGAATTTTCTCAATTCTCTTCACAAATATGTTTAGTTGATATTTGGAAATCTTAGTGTAGGTAGTAACCATGGTTTCAAAAGCTAGACCTTTAGCATTGAGAATGGATTGCAACCCTACTTTGAAGGGGGTATCCATTACACTTAGAAGAAAGTTTTTCAATTGGCATTAAGGTTTCTCAAAGCACCCTCATAGACCACCAATGGGTATTTACAAGTGGGGTGGTTTTCCTTAAATAACAATGGTGAGTCAACCTGCATTAGCATATAGCAGCAAGTGATTGTTGTCCACACTGTTGGTTTGACAACTAAGTTATGATAGGTTTTCCTACTATTTAAAAATTGGGTGGTTAAGAGAAATCATTATTCTCCTCTCCAACTATATTCAATTGCCCCAAACAACATATTGAAGATAAATATAAATTATTGCTTAACTATTCTATATTTTGACATTTTTAATTGATCCATCATAAATATAAATCATTGTTTAACTATTCTATGTTTTGATGTTTTTAATTGATGAGTCAATCTCATTAGCAGATAACAACCAATGATGACTATCCACATTGTTAGTTTGGCAATGAAATTAAATAACAACCAATGATGTCCATCCACATTGTTATTTTGACAATGAAATTATGATAAATTTTCCCACTATTTAAAATTAAGTGATTTAAAGAAATAATTATTCTCTTTTCTAACCAAATTCAATTGACCCAAATAATATATTAAAAATAATATAAATTATTATTTAACTTTCTACATTTTAATTCAATTTTTTATTTATAAAAAACAACCACCCCTACTACCTTTAGTTTACTACCATTCAATACATCAAAGCAAGCCTTGTATATAAAGGTTAGAAAAACGAACTTATTCATGAGGAGTAATTCTATGTGTTTGGTAAGAAGCAATATGAAACAAATGCAAAGGTTGTTAATACTCTATTAGGATGTCTATCTCAATCAGAATTCGTAAAGGTTATGCAGTATAAATCCGCAAAAGAAATATGGGACAAGATTGTTCTGAGCTATGAAGGAGATGAACAGGTAAAACGAGAAAAACTTCAAACCCTCAGTATTCAGTATGAAAATCTCAGAATGCACAATGATGAAAGTGTGGCTAACTATTTCCTTCGTGTAGATGAGATTGTTAATTGTATGAAAAACTTGGGTGAAGAAGTAAAAGAGGCTGTTGTGGTTGAAAAGTTTCTAAGATCCTTGTCCCCTAAATTTCAATCTAAAGTTTCTGCAATAGAAGAAAAGGAGAATCTACGAAACCTCACTATGTCACAGCTGCACGGAATTCTGACCGCTTACGAAATGAGGAAAGGAGGACCATCAGACAGAAGAGAAGCTGCATTCAATGCTTCAGGCAAAGGATATTACTATGAGTTAGGACATCTATCAGAAGAAGACGAAGAATCAAATTTTGTCAAGAACCTTCAACGGGGTGCTGGAAGATTCAGAGGTAAGTTACCTTTCAAATGCTTTGCTTGTGGAAGAGGCGGTCATTATGCTGCAAAGTGTTCTCATAAAGACAAGCTTGATAAAGGTAAGGAACCTGTCAGATGGAACAAGAAACAGAATGTAAATAAGAAAAGTTATTACACTCATGAAGACAGTGACGGACTTTCAAATAGTGACAAAGATGAACGAGGTAACAATTATAGACTCTTAATGGCTTTTGAAGATGATGATTTCATGGATGCTATAGATGAAGAAGGTATGTATGAAGAGATTTCTAAACTTAAAATTTGTTTGGAAGAGAAAAATATGATTATTGATACTCTGCAATTCCAACTGGCTGAAAAAGAAAAACTTCATGAAAAGTTAGAATGTGAAATTGTTGGTCTTAGAAAAGAGATTGAGAAAACAAAAGCTCTTAATCTTAAATTTATTAAAGGATATGAAACTTTGGATGAGATTATCAATGTGCAGCATTCTCCACTAATCAAGACAGGTCTGGGATATAATGAAGAAGCATCTCAAGCATCCACCTCCAAAATTTATCTTGATGCAGCAAGGAGGAGCAAGCAAAGGCCTAATAGAAATCATCAGGTAAATCAGGGACAGTTTACCTCAAGAATGAACAAAGACTATCAGGTAAATCGGGGGCAATCTACTTTAAGGACAAACAGAAGCTACAACCAGTCTCAGGTAAAACCTTCTTAATTTGCCTCAAGAATGGATGGAAATAGAAACTACAATCATTTGGATGGTAGATTTGATAATCACAGGAGTTTCTTCAATGGCCAATGTTTCTCTTGTCATAACTTTGGCCACAAAGCAGTTCAATGTGTTTCCTATAAGACAATCATGACTAGAGAAGCTCAAAAACAAAGGAGCATGACTGGGATCATGAAAAGAACTTACAATAACTTTTCTGCTTACATTACAACATCATCACCATACTGGTGTGGAGGCGCAAGAAATCATTATTATTATATCTAAAAACATATTTTAAAAAAATAAATAAAATTGATAATTTTACCAAAAATTGTATATCACATTCTCAAAAACACAAAAATTTCTACAACCTTGATAAATAATCCAATGTAAATATTTTATATTTTTATTTTACTCAAACATAAATATTCATTTATTTATTTATTAAATTTAGTTCAACAACTATTAAAAAAATAAATTTAGATTATTAAATTTATATATTTGCTTTGTTTGCTAAATTGTGTGAGTCCTAAAATGACCACACACTAGACTTTTGGGTTGAGAAATCACAACCCTGGGGCAATATAAGTTGTCAAAATCACTCAAGGATGGCACTCAGCCTTGGCCACACCAACCCTTAACATGAGTGGATTGTTGCCCATTAAATTTTGAACCCATGACCTTCACATCAAGGAATGTCTTAAGAGTACACCCCATGACTGTGTATTCTACACCAAATGTACTTATATAAATTGATTTTAAAAATATTAAATATCTCATATCTATTTAAAAATATCAATCTAACTAAAAATATTCCCTTTTTAAATTAAAGAATCAAATTTTACACCTATCCACACATCTTGACACACCTCTCTTCACCACTTTGCAATAGTGAAGTAAAATGGCAACCTTGTAAAATTTTATTTATAAATATATTATATATAATTTTCAATTTATGTACATAAATATATTATTTAAGGTTTTATAAAAATATTTATTTATAATTTTTTTTACATTTTTCATTTACATATTTAATTTATTAATTAACAATAAAAACAGTTATGATGATGATGATGATGGTTAACGTCCCCTGAGACCAAACATTGGTCTATCGGACCTAAAAACAAATTATTTAATTTGATTTAAGATTTTATTACTATGCTCAAAAAGCTTGGAGAGAAGTCTTCCGAGCTCACTATAATTTTGACATTGTAAAAGGCTAGGCAGGTCAGTATTGTAACAAATATTGTGAAACTGAGATCTAATGTGGTTGTACGCGGGGCACTCTAAGAGGAAGTGGTTTTCATCCTGGATGTTCCTATTCTCACATATATGGCAAATCCTTTCCATCCATTGCCTTTTAAGAACTGTCCAACGACCTGTTTCACTATGGAGCTCATGAGAATTCGTTCTTATCTTTGCTATATTAATTTTCTTCTTTGAGCTAGTTAATATATATATATGTATATATATATGGAAAATATTATTCATTTATGAGAAGTAAATATTTACACTTTCTTATGTTTCTAGTAATAAATTATTTATTTACCTTCTTAAAATCCAAATTTTTAATCAATTAAAAGTAATTCTAAATGTTATTTATTCCAAAATTTAAAAAAATTAATTAATTAATTAATTAAATTATTTTAATTTATTTATTTACATTTTGGAAAGCTAAACTTTTAGTTAAATGTAATTTTAAATCTTATCCGAAAAACGAAAAACTAACTTTATATTTATTTAAGTAATGGAATCATGTGTTATTCCACACATAAGCCTTAAATAATAGGTTCATCTTATTCTGAAAACACAATTTTATCTTACCATAATATATGAAAGTCATCTAATTTTAAAATAACATTTAACCTCGTGCTAAAAACGAATTGAAAGTTTAGATTTCTCCTTTTTGTTACTTTTATTTAAAAAGCTACAATTTTTTTTTAACCATTAAAATAATATAAAAAAAATTACATTATATTTTTTTTCTTAAAAAATTAATATAAAAAAAATTCATAATAATATAATATAATAATTTATAATATTTATTTAATTTCACTAACCTTTCTAAATATGCAGAAAACTAAAACTAACAATCTCTTCAACACATATGGTAAAATTTTGATAATCTCAGCCATAATTTATGAAAAATTGGAAAACATAATAAAAATTCCATAACTTCATGATTACAGAAAAAACTAAACATTCATGAAAAAATAGAAAACAACGTAAAAATTCCATAACTTCAAGATTACAGAGAGCAATAACATCCCACAGTGGAATAAGGTTATGCAATATCAGGATTGCTCGATAAGATCTTCAAAAATACACACTTTTGCATAGGTTTGCCACTGCAATACACGTTAATACATGGTAATGCTATTTATAGTCACTGACTTTACAACTCAACCTACTACCAAACAAACTTTTCAAAAGCTTAAATAAAGCAACCACATTAATATTACATGAAACAGTGGGAATGTCTATTACCTCAGAATCTTCCTCGGAAAATATTCATTCCCATATATATGCGAAATAACATTTTGATAACCATAAAAATAAAATGTTATGGTTAACCTTGTTATATGTATAAAAAAATTAGTATTAAAATTATAAATGCAAGCATCACGGTGGTGGCCTGTGTGTTGGTTCCAGGGCTGCCCTTAAATATTCAGCCATCCACCGTCCTGAGACTTTTCAACTCCATATGGTTGTGTGTTGGTTCCAGGGCTGCCCTTAAATATTCAGCCATCCACCGTCCTGAGACTTTTCAACTCCATATGGTTCTTGTTAACACAGACCAAACCTGACCTTCTTCATGAGAATGAAACATTTTGCCACGGCTGCTTCATCCCACGTGTTCAGTGGCAACTCTGAAATCCATTAGCGGTCCCACCATGAGAGGACTCCTGGTTGTATATGCAGATTTCCTCATAGACTCTATATTGAGTACTTTTGCGATGATCCTCAATCCTTGCACGCATCTTTGTAGGTCCAGAGGGTGAGAATAATATTTGTACTGAAATTGTCTGGGGGATGCCTAATACATAGCTAGAGCTTTCGACAATGGAAACGCCAATTTCTCAAATATGCTTCCACCATATACATTCTTGGGGTATTCTTGGGATATGAAGAAGCGCTATAATGAAAGAGTTTGCCCAAGTTTCTGCAATAAAATCCAAAACATCTTCAACTTGTAAAAAGCTACGCTCAAAAACATCCAAAACATTTTCAACCTGTAAAAAGCTACGCTCAAAATCATCCAAAAACATTTTCAACCTGTAAAAAGCTACGCTCAAAAACATCTTCAACCTGTAAAAAGCTACGATCAAAAAAGAGGGCTCGCTCAAAAAGGAAGAAACATACTGCTAAAAGGCTAGCTTGCCCGGTATTCATTTGGCGCTAGCTTGCCAGGTATTCATGTGGCGCGTCAGTTGTTCAAAATTCAAATTTCAAATGAGAATAGAAAGCTTTAATTGCATTCTGAAGGGAGCAGGTCGATCAGTAGGAGAACGGAGGAGAAAGTACGGATACAGGCTGTGAATTACAGTGAAAAGACACAATGCGGCAGAGGCTACCGATTGCAATTAGTTTTCCGACATCGGGAGTGGGAAGGGTATATCCGTTAACGCCAACGGAAACGGAGAGGGCCCGCTGGCCACGTCTGCGTACATTGTATATCGTGTATCGTATGTATCGTATATGCGAGCTTTCTTATGGAATGGTGGTGGCGGTGGCCACGTCTGCGTACATTGTATATCGTGTATCGTATGTATCGTATATGCGAGCTTTCTTATGGAATGGTGGTGGCGGTGGCGATCAAGGCGGAGGCGGAGGAGAATGATCAGGGCTGTCCCGTCAAGCTCTTAGAGTGCATTAAATATGGTGTCTTAGAGGGCATTCAATACCCAATAGCATGGGTTTTATTGTTTGCCGACACCGCTGCCCTTCCACCTTCACGGCTGTACTTCACAAGCCGGTATGAGTAAAAGAAAATGTCACGCAGAGAAGAGGAATAATTAGAAGAGAAAATGGCAGTAAATAGATGATGTCACGCAGAAAAGAAGGAATAATTAAAAGAGAAAATGGGGAAGAAAAAGGGCAATAATCTAAAGAGAAGATGCTACAAGGGGGAAAATATCTACTCAAAAAACGAAAAAGATGAAGATAAGAAGTTAATACCGTTACGAAAAAAGATAAAGAACAAGAAGTTAATACGGACGTCATAGAAAATTCCACAATGAGATGAGTAATTAAATTTATTTTTTCAGAATTTAGAATGGAAAGAGCTTTTAAGTGTGATTTTTTTAGGTTTTTTTTGCATATTTTATTTGGTGAAAAAATTGTGAAATCTTGATTTGTGTTGTTTAAATTATTATTTTTTTCACTGCATAGATTCAACTCCCTTAAAAATCTCTAGGAAATTTTGATTGTGCATAGTTCACTGGTCAAACTTGTGATTTCAATGAATCTTTGTTGAATTCTTCATAAATTAAATCAGAAAATAAAACCAAATTTTTTTCAAAAATTCACAATTAAAAAGAACAGTTTCAATAATAAAATCAAACTCAAATAAATTAAGAAGTAAAGCCCATTTTTTAATAGCATAGTCTAAAAAACCCACAAATTAGCCGGGATAAAAATGGAAATTCACAAAATTATGACAAAATAGGACAGAAATTTTTGAAAATCCAAACTTCAAGATTTTGGGTGCCCTAGGGGTTCCGATCAAAAAATGATTCAAACACTCCAACACTTTGATTTTTTGAAAAAAAAATTACCAGATTTTGACAAAGTGAATTTGTACGCTGATAAATTTGTATATTCTCACCCGAAGAAATGAACATCCATCCAAGATAAGTTATAACATGAATTGAATTAGAAAATGCCTTCATATTATTTCCCATACGTTTAGATTTTTCTTATGATATTATTAGTAGTGAAGATGAACATTTAAATAATTAGTATAGATCTATTTTAATTATAGATTTACCTTATTTTAGGATGGAAAATTTGTAAAAAGATTTACAAGTGAAGAAATTTAACCCCTTCTAATGTTTGATAAATCTGTGATTTAGATGGATCAATAATTTTAAAATTCTCTATACATAAACCATGTATAATTTTTATCGTTCAAATTGTATTTTAAAATAATTTATTATTATTAAAAGTTGAATTAATTACACGTTTCTCATTTGTCTATTATTAAGAAGTAATTAAATTATTTTACCTTTTTTATTTTTTTCTTTTCAGCATTAAAATATTTCTCTAAGGTCAACATTAACAACACATATATCCACTCTCTCTAAACAAAAGGAAAGTGTATATACTAAAAAGGTAATATGGATATTCAAACAGTTATTTAAGTTGTATATTGAAATATTTATAAAATAAATAGAAGTGTTTTTTGTTATTGTAAAGTTATATAAAATTCTATTATTTAATATAGATATCAAAATATTTTTCTTACTGGATTGTAATATTAATAATGAATCAAGTGAGTACAATGACAATGATGTTTCCTAATGGTTTTAATTAAACCTAACCAAATATATATAATCATTTATCTTTTTATTATAGTAGATATTGTTTTCTTATTTAAAATATTTTTTAAATGACACATGTCAACTCCAAGTTAAGCACCAATTACACATCACCCTCATACTAGGTTGGCTCAATAAATATAATTATTTTTTAAAACACATAATGTGATTAAGTTAGATGTAATCATTTTTATTTTTATGAATTGTTTTTTTCAAATAATATTATTAATTATAAACTATTTATTATTCAATTTAATTACTAACAATTACATTTTTATTTTTTAAATGGGTAAGCTATTATTAATAATTTTTTTTTTTTTTTAAGATTTAAATAGTTTAAAATATTGTGATAATTAGTTGTTATTAAAATGGATATGATGAGAAATGATAATGTGTAGAATTAGATTAAAATGGTCAATGCATAATTTTTGTTTATTTTGGAATAGGGTTTTCACAATTTTAATTTAATTACACAAATCAAAAGTTGAGATTTATCTCCAAAGTAGTTATGTTTTTTTTGTCCTTTTAATTAAACTCATTAAGTGAGTTATGGTATTTTTGGCATGTGGTATTAGAAAATCATGGTATTGGCCCATGGTATTATAACAAAGTGTATTTGCAAATCTCCATAGTAAGGTGGACTTAAATTTTGAATCTTGTTCCATGTTTTTTGAATGTATATATGTTTAACTTATATATTAATTCCTTTTATAAATAATAACTAATAATAATAATAATTAGTCCATTTTTATGGTTTTTTAATTTTAACAATGTAAAATGTACCAAACAGTAAGTGTTTTGATGCTTATTAGTCTGTGCAAAGGCAAGACTCTAGCAATTGATTTTCTTATTGACCACTACTAATTTAACATTGATAAATGAAAGTTATAATGCTTAACTTTGAAAAACAAATTATTATTTTTCAATTTATTAATTTTTTTTCCAAACATTTGATTGGAGCATAACTTGAAGACCTTATTGAAGCCTTTGCACAATACAATGTCATGTGGATAACAACCTAAAATATTTATGCCATAATTTCGTGATATATTTGCAATATTTATGCCATAAATTTTAGATATTTGTGCATTGATTTTTCACTTTTAACCTTCATATGAAAGCCACCCAAAATTAAAATCCTTAAAGGTACCTGCCCAATATAATTTAAGAAAGTGTTTGCATAAAAAATGATAGAAACAAATTTGTGATTAGCCCCGACCTCAAAACTCAAAGACCTTCCCTAGCAATAAATCTACTATTTTTTTTTTTCTATATTATGAACAATTTTGGATCCTTCTTGTTTTTGCCTAGCCTTTTTAGACAAAATTCATGAATAGTTTTAACATAAATTGGGACATCCTTAGCATATTGAAACAAAGGAATAATAACACACACATTCCTAAGTTTTCCTAGAAAGCAAAACTCTACTACGTAAAGGGGACTTTCCATGCACAATTGATGAGTCCCATCAATAGGTACATTTTGAAGATCATTATGCCATCCTCTAGCCTAAAACTATCTTTCTCTCACATTAATTCACATTTTTTGTTATATTATGCTTAGTAAGAGGAGCAAAGTGTGTTTGTCATAGTATGTGGCCTAATGTGGTATAGTTGCAAGAAAAAAAAAACATTTTTGATGCTATTACCATGCAAGGGCTTGATGGAGACAACTAGGTGAGAATCTATGGGGTTTGTCCACCTCCTTAACTCCCTAAACTCAGCTTTGGATCACAATATCCTCTCTCAAAAGATCGAATTCATTGGAAGCCAAGTGACTCCTAGTCCAAGTGAAGCTCAAGAGGGACAAGATCCACCATTTTTGAGATCAAGGAAGGAATCACTCCTACTTTCAAGGGAGCTGCTTCAGCTGCCCTTTTGCATAAATAAACAAGAAGAAGAGATCATCAGGATTCAACAGTTTTTTTCAACTAGGTGTAGCTATTGAGCTTGAAGCTTGACATTGTTACTTTAAACTTTTATGTGATGTATGAAACCTGCAATTTTTGATAATGAGAAGTTGGATTTTAAGCTGCATCTGAGTTAATTTCAGAGGGTTGAGATCCTTGGGTTTGGTCCCAACCCAGAGGCTTTGGTCCCTCTTTTTGTACTTATGTTTCTTCTTGATTCCAAGTAGTTCATAGTTTCTTACATTTTAGTAGAGATTAATCTATAAAAACCCCAGGTTGCAGCCTTTAGATCACCTCTCTTGTGGGAGAATGAGTGGAAGGATTCACAACCACAGTCCAAAAATATTGTGTTTATGGTTTATTGGAAGTAGATTAGTGTTAGTTGTTATGTTTTATATTTGCTTTCTGCAACTTAGAAGTCAATTTAGTGATTAGATCAGTGTTATGGCATAAATTAGATGTTATTTAAATTCAACTCATATTTTCCATCATAAGTTATCTCATTTTGTTAATGATAAATGGATGCATGCATGTGATTGATTGCAGGGTTGTGTTGATCTTTAGGGAAGTTCACCTTTACCACTTCCATCTTGAGCTCCTTCATCTTCTCTTTCCACCTCCAAATTCTGTCCCAAAACCATGTTTTATAAGTCATTTTGCCTAGTATACCAAGAGCAGTCATCCTAGTGCAAGACATGCCTCTGAGAGGTGCTGAGCTTGGCTAGGGGATCATACCAACTTCCCTCTATTTTCTTCAACTTCCACCCACCTCTCCATACCCTCAAGACATCATTTTCACCTCCAAAATCCACTTGGATGCCCTCCTGTAACAATCGCTTGTAGAACCACTTTCCTTCATCAGTTTTGATCCCCATTGCAACTTTGAATTAGTCTAGATGAATAATGACCCCCATCTATGATTTGATGATCAGGGGAAGATCCTAGGCCACTCCAACCATTCCTTTTATTCACTGCAAAAACAGAGTAGAGATAGTTTTTTTATCACAAGTATGATGCAAGTAGGTTCTTGATTTACAAGCAAGTGTAAACTAGGTAGATGGTACATGCAATTTTGATTGGTAGTTTGATGAATTATGCAAGATAAAATAATTTCCTTTCTACAAGTAGATTTGGTAGTTGATGGATTTTGCAAGATAAAATAGCTTTCTTTCTGCAAGCAGATTAGCCTTTGTCCTTTCATGAATTGATTAGTTAGCATTTCCACTTTCATAGCTAGAAGTAATTTCCAATAGTACCTTTATAAGAATGCTTTCATTCTAATTCAATAGGAGGAATGGTCTTTGAGCACTTTTGATCTAATGTCATAACCTAGGGTGGCATGAGTGGAATCCTATTTGTTGTGCATATAACATTGTCACCTTGAAGTACAAACCCCGGGTTGATAATTTGAGTTCAGGAATCCTTGGGAGTTGCAACATTCTTGGTGCAATACTAGGACTCACCATTTTTTGGCGCCATTGCCGGGGAGGTGTGTAAGTAGATGTTTTTTTATGCTTAAGCATTGTTTTCTGTTTTGCATACAGTTTTTGAACAAGTAAAAAAAAAAAACAAAAAATATTTATTTCATGCCTCATAGGAGTAGGGATAATCAAGGAAAATTCTTACCAAAAACCTCCACACCCTCAAACAATCAACCTTCACTCTTCTTCGGTGACTGTGAGCTTCCCTCTTTGACTACAGGGGAGTTAGAAGACCCTCTAGGTGAGCAACCTGAAATTTTTGAAGAAACTATTGGGGAAGAAGAAAAACCCACTTCACCTACCCAAACTATGGATGAAAATAGGGACAATGAGGTTTTCCCTATCAGAGAGACCAATGGAGAGGCTAGAATGAAGAACATAAGCCCTACTTCCCTTCCACACTTCCATGTCTTAACCTTTGAGGATCTTGACATCTTCATGTTTGAATTTGTTGTTTTCTATAGGACCTATGACTATGCCTCTGATGAGCAGAAGCTAAAGTTATTCCCCTCTACCCTTAAAGATGCAGCCTTGTGCTGATTTATGGGTTTGCCTGAGGGTACCATCACTACATGAGCCCAAATGAAACAAGCCTTCAATAGAAAGTACAGGGACTATTGTAGGTCCAAACAAACCAAGGAAGAAATCTTTAGGATGACTCTTGGACCTGATGAATCCCTAGAAATCTATTAGGAGATATTTCAACTCAGTTATAGGAGGGCCAAATGCACCCTTGATCCTAAGTCATTCAAGCTATTTCTTCTCTGAGGGATCAAGGAGGATATGTTGGAAACCCTCAACATGTTGTTTGCAAGAGATATATATATGTTATCCTATTATGACATCAAAATTGTGTTCAAAAATCACTCTAGGGTTGCCAGGAAGAAGGGTAGGGCTATTCAAGGCTTGGTCAGTTCCTCTCCCTCCACAACATCCATTAAGAATGAGATAGGTAATATGTTGGAGGATTTCAAGAGTGAAATGTTGCATATCTTTGCATTGAAAATGGCAACCATGAAAACCAAAAGAAAACACTAGCCATTTTCTGCCCTAGATGCACCAAAAAACGAGTTCCCATTGAATGTCATAGAGGTCTTCCTAGTCTGTGAAGAAAATAATGCAGCAGAAAAATTCCCTTCTTTGTCAGGACTAAAATTTGTATATCAAGGGGCAAAAGGGGGGTCAGAGCAACTTTTCTTCATTAATCAAAGAAGATCTCAAGGACCTCGACCATATCAACAAGGCATGCAAGGTGCACTCTACTCTTATTTCAATCCAAATCAAAATGCACCCTTGAAACTTTGGTACTCTTCCACTCATCCATCCTAGTCCACACCTCCTTCTTGGCCTTATGCTCCTCCATATCCACCTCAACCTATCAACCATCCTTTTCAGCCATATCCACCCCACTCTTCTCAATGGGGAAACCTATCACAAGGGTAGAGGCCTCAAGTCAACCAGCCTCATGCTTTATTGCCTCCACCCCAACCTCCACCACAACTCACTTGTCCTACTCCACCTAAGAAACCTCAAATTCCTTCTCAACCAAATCCGAATTGGATCAACAAGAAAGCACAACAGGTCTATAGTGGAGAGACATCCTATCCTGTTTATGCTGTGGAAATCCAAGAGATTAACCTTCGGTCTGGGAGAGTGATTCGAGATAACCACCCACCTTCTCCATCGGAAGAGCTTGAAGATAAGGAAGAGAGTGTTCCTCAGGTTAATCCACCTCCTTTTCTTGAGAAGTTGGTCCACCCTAGCCATCATACCCCAAAAGAGGCTTAACTTCTGGGAAAATTGAAGAATTTGTGTGTTAAGATATCCCTTCTCTAGGCTATTAAATATGCTCCCATCTATAATAAGCTCATCAAGGAGAAATGTTTCAAAAATACAGGGAGAAGAAAAAGAGATACCCCCACCATAAATGTTGTTGGGAAATTATCTGATTTAATGGTTGGGAGGGCGATCTTCTCGAAATATATAAACTCTAGAAGCCCTGTAGTAGATGTGCACATTAATGGCCTTATGGTCCCTAACACCCAAATTGATCTTGGGGTTGCAATCAATGTGATGAATAAGGAAACCATGTTAAAGCTAAATCTCCAAGGGGCTTTGAGAAAGACCACGACAATGCTGCAACTTGCAGTCTGATCCACAATAGATCCTGAGGGAGTTTTTGAAGTTGTCATGGTCTCCATTGACTCTTGGGAGTATCCTATTGATTTCCTAGTTCTCTAGCCCAAACCAAGTTTAATGGCTATCCTTTCATCTTGGGAAGGTCACAGTTAGCCATTGCTGATGCTTACATCAGTTGTAGGGTTGGGAACATGACCATTAAGAATGGACATTTTTCAAAACAACAGGTATTGTATCCTCCTGCTTAACCTTCTATTGAGCATGAATTACCCTTATGGTTAGAAGAGGAGGAAGAATATGAACTATATCACACCACCCCCCACCTAATCTGCACTCTAGATACCATTACAGGAGGGGGGAAACTTGATGAAGATGAACTCATTGACTATATCCTTCAGAATCAACCTCCCACTCCCATACCAATTGACAAGTTGATGAAAGAATCTGGGAGTAATCCTTGGGATGACTTATGCCCTATTGACTCAAGTACAGAACATGTCAATATTATAGAGTTTGGCCCATCTAGAACCTTAAAGATCAACCCTTCTCTCTCAGCCAAATAGGAAGAACAATTTTGCAAAGTTCTGAGGAAACACCTGGATGCTTTTTCTTGGGATTATAAGGAAATGAAAGGTGTGCATCCCTCAGTTTGTACTCACCATATTTACATCAAGGAGGGATGCAAGCTTGTGCACCAACCCTAGAGAAGGATGAACCCAACTCTTAAGGACATTGTGAAAGAAGAACTATAAAAACTACTGGATGTAGGGTTCATATACCCCATTTTAGATAGTGAGTGTGTGTCACCTCTTGTGTTAGTTCCTAAGAAGAATGGGAAGTGGAGAATCTGTGTTGATTACTGGGAACTCAACAAGGCTACAAAGAAGGACCATTTTCCTTTTCCCTTCATTGACCAAGTCCTAAATGGCCTTGCAGGGAAGAAATTATTCTCCTTCCTAGATGGATTTAGTGGATACAACCAAATCCAGATCAACCATGAAGACTAAGATAATACCACATTCACATGTCCTTGGGGTACCTTTGCTTATAGAGTTCTTCCATTTGGTTTGTGCAATGCCCCTACTACTTTCCAGAGGGCAGTTTCATTAGAGAAATTTTGAGGTCTAAAATGGGCCTCCTAAGAAAAATGTACAACCAAAATAAACTTTATAAGAACCAATAGGATTCAAGATGATGATGTCAACCATGGGGGATGTTTCACCATTTTTGGAGTAAAAAATTAAAAAGATTAAAAAATAATAAAACATTACAACAATTTTTTTCAACTCGTATTTTCAACTCATCTCCCTAATGTTTTACTCAAATTTCGACTGGGAGTACTCGTTGGATGAAAAATTTAATTCCTCATCTAAGGAGTACCCATGTTTCATACTTTCAATGGACCCTACTACACGAAAAATGAGAAATACATGAAAAAACGTGACTGCAATCATGTTTTTCATGTATTTCTCATTTTTCGTGTAGCAAGGTTCATCAAAAGTATGCAACATGGGTACTCCTTGGACTAGGAATCAAATTCTACATCCAACAACTGTTTCCGCTCGCAATTTGAGTAAATCCATAGGGAGATAAGTTGAAAATATGAGTTGAAAAAATAGTTTTTTGTTTTCCCCCTTTAAAATTTGATGATGTAATCTAATCTTATTTTATTATTTCCACTATTATTTTATAATTTCCTTAGGAGGCCCATTTTAGACCTCAAAATTCCTTTAATGTGAGTATTTTTGCTGAATTGGTTCATGACTTTGTTGAAATATACATGGATGATTTCACTCCTTATGGATGTGATTTCCATGAAGCTCTCTCCAATCTGTGAAAGGTTTTGAAGAAATGGATTGAAATGAATCTCTCTCTAAACCTTGAGAAACGTGAGTTCTTTATGAATGAGGGGACTATCCTTGGCCATTCCATATCCAAGAAAGGGATGCAAGTTGGCCCAAACAAAATTTCCATCATCAAAAGGAAGAAAATCTTATATGGATACCA
The DNA here is from genome assembly GCA_031772625.1 of Pinus tabuliformis. Lineage (NCBI taxonomy): Eukaryota > Viridiplantae > Streptophyta > Pinopsida > Pinales > Pinaceae > Pinus > Pinus tabuliformis. The sequence continues at coordinate 141,416,389 of CM062807.1, forward strand.
ATAATTTATTTGTTTTCTATGTAGTGGACTGGGAGTCTTTACTGAACCTTGTTTCTTCAAGGTAATTATTTAAAATTCCTTACTTGTATTTTCTTTGTATTTTAAGAAGTTATGTATATTATATACTAATTTATTTTTTCTCCTTCTACAGGTAACCCGCCAACATTCCAAAAAGGAATTCACCTTTTTCCTTCAATGTTTCCAGTACAAGGGTCATTTATACAGTTTACTAATCATTCAATTATGTTTCTCCCAGGCTGGAGGTTCCAAACCCTTGGTCTCTTATTCTACCTATTCATGAATGCAAAAATCGAAAATAAATTCTCGAGTGCTTCTTGTTTATTTTCTTTTATATATTTATGAGATGAATTTTCTTCCTGAACTGAAGTGATTTATCATGGCTATAAGCCATTCTTGTAATTATAATTCATCATACTTGGATTGAATATTAAACTTTTGTGCACATGATGTGCATGGTGTAATGGTAGGGGCGGAGGCTATCACTCCCCCCACCCAGGTTCGAGTCCTGCAGAGGCAGGTGATTGATGTAATGAGGAATATAATGTAATAAAGTGTAATGAGATGGGTCCCGCCAAAGCTTACAAAAAAAAAGAATATTAAACTTTTGTATATTTTATTATGGTGAATTTTAACATTTTCTTTAAGGCCCTAATTTCCTCTTACCTAGTTTTCCTATTCAATATACAATATTATGAAAATATGAATAACGTCTCTTGGAAATTAGTCTCTGTTGTAATTTGAAAATAATATTTATAAATTTAATACTAATTTTGTTCTTCACTTTTTTAAATATTAGCATCTTTTCTATCAATACTTAGCTAAACATATGAAACTAATTTTAATATTATTCCAGTGATATTTGAAGAACGAGTACATATATATGTAGTTGCTTTGCATGCACAATGTTTCTCAAAACTCAAGTAATTTTCTTTCTAGAAATAATATTGTTCTCTATTATGCTTTTCCCTATATAGTTATTTGCATCTTTTCCTTTGAAATACTAAATATGAGTGTGTGTTACATCTACTTCTATTTAAATATTTATTTATGTGTTTTTATAGAGATTATTTTACACAAATACTAGCTTGCACTAACTTCTTAGATTCACCTTTATTCAAATATGTTTAAGTTTTGTTTTTTTTATTTTTTAAGGAAACCATGGTTTGTGGTCATTGAGTGGATGCTATGTCCATGGGCAATAATCCACACAGATCCATCAATGGCAGCCTAATATATCGGCTCTATCCCCAAGGGCATCAAGGGGATTTGACCTCGTGACCTCCCAATAGGCAAGGTACTTAGCAACAAGGGCTCGACCAATTGAGCTATCCCTTAGGGCTTGTTTAAGCTTCTTATATATATATATATATATATATATATATACATTCCTTTACTTATTTACATGTCCAACCTCATTTACTAACTTTTGAACAAACATGACTTCACTAGAAATAAAATAACAGATAATTGTTTTTCTTCTATAACCATTACAAAGGTTTTGAAAAGTATTCAATGCAGAAACAAATAATGCGAGAAAAAATGACAGATCTGTAACTTCATTTTTATTTCATTTCTCACTAAATTCATACACAGAGATAATTTTAGAATATCGGCTTACAAAATATGTTTGGGAAAGGAATAATTAAGTACTTGGCTCCTCCCAACCTTGATACTGCATCCAATCAGTATTCCCCCGAGCATAATAGGTCTGCAAAATTGTATTTTATTTGTCCTTTTCACTTTTTGTTCTCATATTTTCTTTGCTAGACAACTTGAGTATTTTTTTGCCAACCAGAAGAAAAAATATATATTTTCTTAAATTATCTGACATGGGGTAGCAAATGGGGAAGCTGGAGAAGAAGTTGTTAGAGAATATCTAAATTGTTATCCAACATGAAGGACCATTGAAAGGGAGGATAAGTAGGTTGAGGAGGAATGATAAGCTAATGACTAATAAAAGGACTCATCCAAGATAGTTCAAGGATTATTCGAAGAAGAAGGAATATTTATCAAGACTGTGCCTTTTTTTGTAGTAGTAAGAATGCTAGATGTTAGATGTGTGTGTGTGTGTGTCTGTAACTTTTGTGCAACCTATTTAGAGAAAATAGTCTGTAGTAGAGTCGATGGTATCTTTTCTTGTAATGGTTGTTGTATTGTGTTATGAGAAATTCCTATAAGGTTGGTGATCATATGTTAGTGATTTCTATTGTAGCACGTTGTGTCTTTTTGTTTGATGCTGAAATAATGAGAAGAACAATGGATTTCCCTCATATCTTGGTGTATAAATGCATTATGTTGTTGCTATTTTTTTATATTTTTATTGGTTGTTTAATGATATAATGTCGATTCAACATTTTAAAATATTTTGTGTAATGAGGGGAGTTGATTGAACTATTATAGTTTTACCTTGTTAATCTTATACCAGTGGAATAACTAACTACACTATCAATGCAGAAAAGGTTGTTAAGGGAAATGAAATGCTTTAGTCATAATGTTATGGTAGACAACAAATAACACATTAAATATCTTGTATAAGAACCCGTGAAGTCTCGCGCAACACATAGCCTCAGAATGACGGTTAGGTGTATGTCTTTTAGGTGTCTAGATCCTCGTGTAGTAAGACAAAGTCCTAATGTCACTAAGTCATAGTAATATCATCTAACTATGGAAACCTAATTCCAAAAGTCCCCCATAGAACCTCGAGTGAGACTTCCTCCACTTTGCGGTTGATCTCGAAAGGGTCAGTGTTGAGTGGATTTGTTGACTGAGCTGCGTAGAAAATCTTAGGTCTATTAGAATCCCACGTGCCAACAAATGGATTTTTGTTGGAACCAAGATTGTTGTATGATGGGATTATTCTATGAGAGAGATGTGGAAACCATGGAATCCCACCAAGGAGGAAATTACTCAATGGTTTAAGCACAAGGAACACAAATTTGAAGCAAAAGAAATTGGAGGCAGGAGAGTAAGCATGGATAAATGGCTACATAAGTATGTGTTTACTGAACTTCATGAATAATTTTTCTTTGGATAATTCCCACATATTTTGACAGAGTGGGTTCAACATCTAAATGAAAATAATACGGTCTATCACCACAATGGACCGAGACAATGGAATATAGAGGAGGTGCATCATTTGCAAGTGGTAAGCAATAATATATCACATGTTGTCGATCTATGGTTTGAGAGTGTACTAGAAGGTTATATTGTTGAATTAATAGTGGAAGTGGTAGTATCCTATAGTGTAGCGCAAAGGAAATTTCTTAAGGGCTCGCGAGGTAGATTTATATGGTCACTGCCATTATCTATTAAAATTCTACTGTATGACCACAAATATTTTCCCTTGGAGTTAGACACCGTGAGTAGCTAAACCGCTTGTGTGTCAAGGGGAAATGGGGGAGAAACAGAGGGTAGTCTGAGCCAAGGGGAGATGGAATAATGATAGGGAGAATGAGGTGGAGACTGAAGGTAGGTATGGGACTGTGGATGTGAATACAAATAGGTAAGATGGAGGTAGAAGGTATAGAGGGTGGCACCTTAATGGAGGTTCAACGAAGTGATGTGGGAGGAGACCAGTCAACGTCGATGCTTGCTGCAAGAAGGAACCTAGGGAGAGGGGCGAGGAAAGGCTGCATGAGAACAAGGAGTAGCACAAGTGATCAGATCTTGAAAAAACACAGTTTGGTACCCCACGCATTGAAGTAGAGGAAGAAGATCATCTCATTCCACGTAGCATGGAGTTTCTGAACCCTAGACAACATAGCTCGACAATACTTGGTGTTGAATCCGCGACCTCGTGCACATCTACAAATATATAGGTAAGTACTCAACACATTGTAATGAATAGTGTAGAAGGTAATTGCAGTCAAGAGGGCGGAGGTACTAGTAGCAGTGGAGTTAGTCAAGTTGTAGGTGGAGTGTTTTAGGGTGCCTAGGTTCAATATAGTGCGTATACAAGCACACATTTGTCTAGTGGTGTGGTAGGTGTGACTATAAGTACTTCATAAGGGAGTAGTGCACAAAGTGTGATGATAAGCATAAAATTAAGGATGCCTATGTTCCATGGTTTTGGGAACGAGGATTTGGAACAAGATTTATTTGTTTGTGAGGCTATTTGGACTGCAAAACAAGTCATGGATAATGAAATAAATATTATGCTATTGGAGGCTTCCTTTAGGGACTGTGCATTGAAATGGCATATTAAATACAAGAGTGCGACCCCAACAGGACAAGCCACGATGCAGAGGATCCTGTGCACAGGATTATGGTGCCCTACTCAACATACCGACACTAAGAAGTTTTGTAGAACCTGTGACGTATGTCAACAAGCAAGGAGGACTTCCTGAAGAGAAGATGATATGCCCTTGGCTGCCCATCTCACTCTACAACCATTCGAAAAATGGACAATTAATTTTGTGGGCCTATTCAACCCACCAGCAAGGAGAACTGTAGTGCAGTACATAATCACCAGCATTGAATATATGACTAGATGGGTGGAAGCCACTCCAGTAAAAGACTACAGTGTAGAGACAACTACACACTTTTTATTTGACAATGTAGTGACTAGATTTGGGTGTCCTAGGATTTTAGCGAGTGACTAAGGCACTCACTTTTTGAACAAGACCATTTCAATATTGACTGGGGAGTTCAAGATCTATCATTAAAAGAGTACTCCATACCATCCATAAGCTAATGGTACAATAGAGGCTTTTAATAAAATTTTTGAAACAACACTTACTAAGGTATGTAATGTATAGTGTGATAACTGGTATTTTAGGATACTAGTAGTTTTGTGGGCATATAGGACCACATGCAAGAAGTTAACTAGAAAAACACCTTTCTGGTTAGTGTATGTGTTGTAGAGGCTACAACATCCCCAAAACTTCATCAATTACCAAATTTTTCGGTCCCCGTACGCTTGTTAAGGTTTCAGTGATTAGACTCGTGTTTGGATTGGCCAAGATCTTCATGACTCAATTATCATCAAGCCCTATTGTTTCTTGTGCCCACGTAGTGCATATTTCTCACATCCCATGCATTTTAACATTTTATTTAATGTATTAGGGTTTGATAATGATCCCCTTCAACTGATATGATCTCCTCTATAACCCGCCTCCTCCCACATTTACCGACTTTCACCGGTTTTCCTAAGGTAAACATGAGCCGAGGATCACTATGGTAAGACTCAAACTCCTATATTCCCTTAAGGAAATGGTTTCGACAACTTAAGACTTTACTGACCTCCCTCAAGTGCCATAGGATCTCCAAGAGCAACCCAACCCCTCCAAGTGTCCAACCCCTAAGTTAACTCTCTATTAAACTAACCTAGAGCCTTAGTCACTCCCTTTCCAAGGCCTCCAAGTGACTATAAAACTCCAGTCAATCCCATAGGCTTGTTGCCTAGCGACTGTGGAATTTTTCGGTCAATGATATGCCAACGACCTTGAATTATGAGCCACTTTTTCAGGGCCAAGATGCAGGCCCCTGCCCAAAACTCAGTGAAACTTCTAGAAATGATGAATCACATAGAAAAAAGGCTTCCAAACCAAAATTTAAACTAGAAATTCACCTTACCTCTCTCAACCAGGGCTGACATTCTGTTAAACACATGATGAACATGCAACCTATAGGTCATGAATGCATATCTAAAAATAAGGATCTGAAAACTTATCTGAGGTTTAGTAAGAACAATTTATGCCTTCTCATAATAGCTCTCATAACACCAATTAGGTCATGCATTCATTAACCAAACATTTATTGAATGAAATGTGATAAGAGCCATACTTATATCTGTCATATAACCATTCTTATAACCAACATATAACCATATGGATAACAATGATAGAACAACCATTAAAGCCACATAATAACAAGTACATTTACTTATCAAAGACAAGAGAAACTTAGCTCTTATTAACCATATGCAAAAGCCAACCAAGTTAGGGAATTCCACGTACTACCTGACTATAGATTAAGTTGAACTAAATATTTCTTTCAACTAGTCACCCCCATGCCATTTTCCAAGCATGAATGTGGGATCTCATGGGATAAACCAATCCATAAACAACCAAGGGAATCCAATCTAACCACCCTCCTCCCACATCTACCCAAGTAACCGACCAACTGAGGTAAACATGTGACGAGAGACTGTTATGATAGGATTCAATGTTATGAAACCAGCTCAAGAAAATATAGAAAAGATAGATCAACGCCTTAGAATTCAGCCTCTTCGAGGGGGCAACCTCCTTTACATTACATAAATGAACAATTCTTGGATGATACAAATAACAAAACCTCCTTTCTATATATAGGAGTCTAAGGAGTCACAATATAACCCAGACGACCTAACAATAATAATATAAAGCCACAAAAATAACAATAGAGGGATTCTATGGGGCATAGTAATAACAATATGGGGGCAATAGGGGCACAACAATATTAATAAGGGGTATAAATACAATAGTAATGGGGTAATCACTAGTATTATAGGGACCCAACATGCCCCTCTCCTTCAAAAAAGTGTTGTCCTCAACGCTTGAGTAGTTATGGATACTTCTGTATAAAATTCTCATCCTCCCATGTGGAATCTTCAGCAGATAAGTTCTTCCACTTGATAAGATACTCCGAAATTGATCGATTTTGTAGCTGTCGAGTTCTTGTTTCTGTGACTGCTTCCGGTTCCAATATAATTTTTCCTTCCTCGTCAAGTTCTGGAAATATCGTTTGAACTGGGAGCTTGTCACCTATAACCTTCTTTAAACATGAAACATGGAAAACTGGGTGCAATCGAGAAGCTGCAAGAAGCTCCAATTTGTATGCCATAGTACCAATCTTTTGCAACACCTTGTACGGACCATCATACTTTGGTGATAATTTATTATCCTTCTTAGCTTGCTTGAGGGACATTTTCTTGTATGGTTGTAGCCGTAGGAATACCCAATCACCTACATCAAAACTTCTTTCACTGCAATGTTGATCTGCTTGCTGTTTCATTCTATTCTGTGCCAACACGAGGTTATCCTTTAAGAGTTGGAGGACTTGTTGTTGATGTTCGATGTGATGTTCCACTGCCTGAACCTTAGAATTTTCTCTTAAATATGATGTGATGGATGGTGGTTGATACCCATAAAGTGCCATAAATGGGGTCATTTTTGTTGCTGTATGGAAGGAAGTGTTATACCACCATTCAGCCAGAGGCAACCATTTGACCCATTGTGTCTGTTTATCAGATACAAAGCAACGAAGATATCCTTCCAAACATTTGTTTACTCTCTCAGTTTGCCCATCAGATTGAGGATGATAAGATGAACTAGGAGCTAACTGAGTACCAAGACAAGAAAATAATTCTGTCCAGAAATTTCCAGTGAAAATGGGATCTCTGTCACTTACAATAATCTTTGGGTTTCCATGTAGCTTTTGAATTGTTTCCATAAATGCAGTAGAAACTGTACTGGCCTTAAATGGATGTGATAATGCACGAAAGTGTGCATACTTGGTAAGTCTGTCAACTACCACCATGATGACACTCTTTCCCTCAAACTTGGGTAAACCTGTGATAAAATCCATTGAAACCTCCTCCCAACGTTAGCTTGGAATGGATAAAGGTTGACCCAATGTCTTAATTGTTTCAACTTTATTTTGTTGGCAAACCAAACATTCAGCCACAAACTTTTGAATATCTAATTTAAGGCCATCCCAAAAAAATTCCTTCTTAACCCTGTGGTAAGTTTTTAAAAATCCTGAGTGCCCTCCTAAGGGAGAAGTGTGCAATTCCATAAGAATCTTTTGTTTTAGTTGGGAATTCTTACAGAGGTATAAGCAATCTTTGTACCATAACGAATCATTTTTCCAGCTAAATGTATCAGACGTACTCGAATCTTGTTGTAACTTTCGAATAAGTGCCCACACTTCTTCGTCATTCTTCCATTCCTCCCTTGCTTCGTTTATCTAATTTGGTTGGATAATAGAAATGGCGCAGAACAATGCTTCCACATCCTCATCCTTTCTTGAGAGTGAATCTGCCACCACATTTTTCTTCCCTTTTTTGTAGATGATTTCAAAGTCATAACCCAACATCTTTGTGACCCACTTTTGTTGCTCTTCAGAGGATAATCTTTGTTCTAAAAAGTATTTAAGGCTATCATGATCTGTTTTTACCTTGAAGTGTCTTCCCATTAGGTAGGGTCGCCATTTCTTAAGTGCATGGAGTATTACCAACATTTCCTTCTCATAAATAGCTTTGATTAAAAACTTTCCCTTGATTGGACGGCTTTCAAAAGCAATGGGTCTTTCATCTTGCATTAGAACAACACCAATTCCATTTCCTGAAGCATCACATTCCACAATAAAGGTTTTTGTGAAGTCCGGTGTAGCTAAGATCGGTGCTTGGCACATTGCCTCTTTAAGATGTTCAAAGGCCTTTGTTGCTTCTGGAGTCCATGAAAATCCATCTTTATTCAATAATGTTGTTAGAGGTGCTTTTATTCTCCCATAATTCTTAAAAAACTTGCGATAATACATTGTCAACCCGAGAAATCCTTGCAGATGTTTTATGGATGTGGGGATTTTCCATTCCTTAATGGCTTTAATTTTGCTAGGGTCTACCTTAACTCCTTCATGAGATACAATATGACCCAGATATTCCACCTCCTGGACTCCAAAGAAACATTTGGATCTTTTTGCATATAATTGTTTCTCCTCCAATAGTTGTAGCACCCTGTTAACATGTTCAACATGATCCTTCCAAGACTTGCTGTAGATTAGTATATCATCAAAAAATACTAACAAAAATTTTCTAAGGAATGGTTTGAAAATTGAATTCATCAAACCTTGAAATGTTGAAGGTGCATTGGTAAGGCCAAAAGCCATGACCAAAAATTCTTAATGACCCTCAGGAGTTCTAAATGCTATTTTCGGAATGTCTTCAGTCTTCATTCTGATTTGATGATATCCTGAACGAAGATCCAACTTAGTGAAGTAAATTGATCCATTCAATTCATTCAGTAATTCATCAATGACAGGAATGGGGAACTTATCTTTAATAGTGAGCTTGTTGAGCTCCATATAATCAGGACACATGCGCAACCCACCTGGATTCTTACACTCATCTTTCACCTGGTGAGAGTCCAAACATATAGCCATAAAATCTATCACTTCCTTCTTCAGATTCAACCACTAGTATAACTTTTTCACTGTTGTCAACGTCTTCTGATATCCTGGGTGACCTGAATATGGCTTGACATGAAACTCTCTCAAGATAAACTTATTGAGGGCACTTTCATCTGACACATATATCTTGTCCCTAAATCTTACCAAATCACCTACAGTGAGAATATAGTCCACATCCTGATCACCTGTACCCTGGTGTAACCTTCCTATAAGATCTGATCCTTTAAATCTGTCCCATAAGAGCTCACTGGTGCAACATGGTTAATATGCACTCTCCTACTTAGAGAATCTACAATGCTATTCTCCTTGCCCTTAATGTATATTATCTCAAAGTCAAACTCACTGATCGTGGAAAACCACCTATCCTACCTTGTATTCAGATTTGGTTGGTCAAACATATATCACAACCCACTGTGATCACTCATCAATACAAACCTCTTGCCAAGAAGATAATGGCTCCACATATTCAAGGCATGAAAAATAGATGCCATCTCAAGATCACGAGTTACATAGTTATTCCCATGCTCATTCAACTTCTTGGACTCATAACACACCACATGTCCCTCCTACATCAAGACCCCACCAAGTCCTCTCTTGTCGACATCTGTACACACCACGAACTCTTTATCTGGATATGCAATCTTAAGGACTAGAGTATTTTTCAACAACTGCTTCAATTGTTGAAAACTGGATTCACATTCCTCTGTCCATTCAAATTTCTTACCTTTCTTATGAAATGATGTAATAGGATATGCAATGCGTGAGAATTTCCTGATGAACGTCCTGTCGTAACCTGCTAGCCTCATGAATGATTTGACTTCATCCACATTCTTAGGAGCTTCCCACTCCATGATAGCCCTTGTCTTTTCTAGATCCACTGTTATGCCTTCCTTGGAGACAACATGTCCCAAGTAATGTACCTCTGTTTGAAAGAATCTGCACTTCCAAATATTAACATACAACTGATTCTCTCTTAGAAATATCAATACTGTAGCTAAGTAATACTAGGATTCACCTCCTTCCAAGGTAAGATGAGTGTAAGAATCCAGGTGGGTTGCTTCAGCCTAGTATTACTTTAAGAATCCGGTTGGGATTTGAAACGTTGGAAAAAAATGGTTCTTACTGTGGATTCTCCGGTAACAAAGTCGAAGATTCAATACTGTAGCTAAGTAATTACTTAGCTACAGTATTACTTAGAAATATCAATGCTGTAGCTAAGTAATACTGTAGCTAAGTAATACTAGGATTCACCTCCTTCCGAGGAAGTCCAGAATCCATTGCCACAATCAAATTGCATCCAATGTCCAGTGCTATAATCCTGTGCCACTTGTCCTCTTAGCGAATAGTTATCGACTCATTTTACTAGGGCACACTCCCAATGTGCTTTTGGTTCCATCTGGAAATGCTAATGACCAAAATAAATATATCCTTGGCCTTCCCTTATCTTCTACACAGTCCCTCGAGAAATGTGGTTACCCCATCTGTGCAGTCACACACCTTCCAAGTTCCCTGACATCCCCTATCCTGGGTGATCCATCCCTTTGAAAGGCTTCCTTGCATTGGAAAGTCAAACAACCAAGGCATATACCTACCTCAAACCATCATACCAGTCATAGCATGCCAATGGAAATCAATGAACACTATTGGGTACCAGTGTCCCACAATGGCGCTGCTCCAGAAGTGCTTTACCAACATACTGTTGCATGTTCCAATTCCTTTTGTCATTGCTATTAATTCACACAGTCGATTTCAACCACCCAACCGAGCATTTCCGTGCTTCCTCTACCAAGCACATAACTTCCATTAAATTTAAAATAATTTGAAATAAATTCAAATCATACCTAATTGGTAGCCCGTCAATAAGGTACACTTGAATTCTTTTTTCTTCCTGCCACAACAAGTCAAACTAGCATCTTTGACCAAATCATCACGTATAAACACATCACATTAGGTTAGCTCAAAACAAAACCATCATAGATCAAAATCGTAAATTACATGTAACCATCATAAACCAAAATCATAATTCACACACATAATAAAACCGAAATAAAATACTGATACTTATCCTTTAACCAATCCTTAGCTTCTACCTTTTTCTTTATTTTGTATGCACTTCAGATCAGTTTCCACACTCGAAAAACACCTAGTGCCTTCTCCTAAACCATGTGCAGATACACATAGTGTGCATCACACACATACAACCACACACGGCATACAATGGCATGAAATACATGCACCTATACCTGACATACAACACATACACCTACACCCATTGTACAACACAAAAAAATACATACACCTACATCCAGTGTACACTACAACACAATACATACACCTACACCCGATGTACAACACAATACATATACGTACATAGAGTACAACACAACAAATACACATGTCATGATACCACAACTACACCATGCACATACATAATACCAAATGTACACAACACAACATGTACGACATGCACATAATACCACATGTACACTAGTACCTCATGTACAACATGTACATAGTACCACCTATACGAAACACCACTTGCATAATGTGTTCACATCATCGCATGTACATGACACCACTTGTACATCGTGTACAGAACACCACATGTACATTGTACCACATGTATAATGTGTACACAATGCTAGACATACATAGCAGGACATGCATGACATTTACACAGTACCATATGCACAACATGTATACGTCACCACCTGCACATAACACCATATGTACAACATGTACAAAAAACCACATGCTCATAGTACCACTTGTACAATCATGCACACAAAACCATATGTACATAGCACCACATGTACAACATGCACACAACACCACATGTATAGAGCATTGCATATCCAACATGTACATAACATCATTTGTACAAATCACTGCATATCCAACATGCGCACAACACCATATGCATATAACGCCGCATATCCAACATGTACATAGCACCATCTATGCCCAACACTGCATATGCAATATTCACACAACACTATTTGTACCACACTATATATAACATTGCATAGCAACGTGTACACACACTATATATACACAACACCACATGCACATAACATCACAAATGCAACATGTACAACATATACAATATATGCACAACAATAGTACCACATGTCCAAAACCACATTGCCTCTACCAAGCAACCTTGCTTCCAGTGTCTCTCTGCCATCCATGCTTATCCTAGCATGCTACACATCATGTTGTTTTCATTTCACTGATGTATCTCTCAGCATTAGGTTGTCCATAATATAAACATAAACATAGTATAATAACATAATATCAATTCATATCCACATGATAGTGACCTTAGTGATCTGTCAAGCTACTCTTCCCACTTGATTCCTCATGAACCAAGAATCTCTTCATGCCATTCACCTGCATACACGATCATTCCTCCACAAGAATGATTCCTGATGACCTTGTCAAACAGTGACATAGAAACATACATACATACATACATATATATAAAATTAGCACAAAAATCATGATCTCATCAGAAAATGACATACCTACATACATACATGTATACATATATATACATCTACACAATCATGATCACAACATAATTACTAGATATCATAAGGTCAAGGTTAAGAGAACTTCCTTTATCCATGCAAGGCATATAGAACATTGAGAACAACAATTCCCAACATAGCTAAGGCATTTGGCCCCTCAAATATATTTAATTTACCTTTCCTGATTACTTTTTTTGTGACTGTCCCACTATCATCTATTTACACCAATGGACCCAACCAACCCAACGAGTTGTTATACGCTTACATTCAGATGGCCTTATACATGCATTGAGCTTCATCTAGGCCTTACATTACCTGTTGGGTTTCATTTAGCTCTCCCCGAGTTCCACTAACTTTCCTATTTCCAAACCAATTACCAAGAACCAAACATAAAAGGAAAGACAATAAACAAACAAGAAGAAAACCATGGAAAACCGACAACAATATGACACCACAACCAAAGTGGTGTGGCCATGCACAAGACGCAAAAAAAGTGCAATCAAGCACAACAAATCACCTAAAGACTAAAATGACAAGGCTAACAACAGAGACCATGACTCAATCCCCATGGTTCCCAGTGCTTCCAAGGGAAATCTCAACATGAGCCTTCTTCTAGATTCCATGGCAATTTCTTTTCCATACAATCCCTTGCATCATACTGCCATCCTATAAGGTGCCTTTGATGCTGGTGCTACCCTTGGTACCAACTCAGTAGAAAAGTCCACTTCCTTGTAGGGCGGAAACTATGGAATCTCTACTGGAAACACATCTTGAAACTGTTGTAATACAAGGTATCTCTTGAAGATTTCAACATCCTCAACATCCTTACCCTTGTCACTAGAAATATGGATTATAAACATCACACACCCTTTCCTGCAATTACGCTTAGGCTACATAGCGGTGACCATCCTCATTGCTATAGGCTTCTTCTTTCCTTGCAAGATTCTCTCTTCCCCATTATCATCCAAGCACTCAATAGCCTTGACATAACAATCTACTTTGGTCTTATGAAGAGACAACCAATCCATACCCAAAAGCATATTATATGATCCTAGTGGCAGTAAATTCAAATGTGTTGTTGTAGGCATACCATTCAAATCAAATTCACAATCTATTACCCAATGATGAACTCTCTTCTTAGTACCTATATCCAACTACACCAACCAAGAATCTGCATGCACTTCTTTTCTCAAACCACACTTACCCACCAGGTGAGGATTAACATAACTATAATTAGATCTAGGGTCAATAAAAATAGAAACAACTTGACCATGAATCTTACTTTCCATCTCAATAATGGATGCATGGTGATCTTCTTCCTTGTTGTCCACAAATGCATAAATCCAATTAATGCTATGACCAACATCCCCAACTGTCTGCACCTCCTGAGCACTATAGATCTAAGGCCTTTCGTCCTGGTATAATGGACAATCCTTCTTGCGATGATCTTTGCCACATATCCAACACTGTAATGGTCCCCTACCATCACCTCTAGTCTGTTGCATCCCAGGTTGTGACCCGTGCCCCTTCTCAACTGCATTGAAATTCTTGTAAGGAGCAACATTTCCTTTCTCACTTGCATCCTGAGGTCTTCCTTACTTTAGTGGTCACTTTCCTTTAACCTTCTCATTTCCTTTCAAATCATTCTTAGGCTCAACTTTGCGCTTTGGATTCTCATAGTAATGATTCAAATTCCAGATGGCCTCCTCCAATGTTCTAGGCTCATCAAACTCAATCATGTCTCTACATGCTATTGGCAATCCACTGATGAATATCTGAATCTTAGCCTTCTCATCCTTCTGGTAAGGCACATACCTCAATAGCTCCAAGAACTTGCTAGTGTACTCATCATTTGTCAGAGAACCCATCTGCAACTCATAGAACTCCTTAGCTATAGCATCATAATATCTCTAAGATAGGTACTTCTTCTTGAAGAGTCTCTCAAACTCATCCCAAATCAACTCTTCTTCTAGAATTCCCTTAACGTTCTTCACATCTTCCCACCAAATATCTACTTTCCCTTTAAGACTGAAGGTGGCTATCTTGGCTTTCATGCTCTCTGAATAACTATTCAATCTAAATAATTTCTTCATCCCAAGCAACCATGCCTCTACATCTTTTTATTTCTTCACCTCTCCATCAAACGCAGGAGGCTTGAATTTCTTGAACTCCTCAAGAAAGTACTCACTCTTATAAGGATGATGACAACGATGAAGGTGATAATTTCTCTTGGATTAGGAACTAGAATGATGCCCATACATAACAGTCCTCCTGACAGGTGTATCTAGTGATCTTATGCCTCTGACTATATCCCCTTTATCCAACATGTATCCGGATCGAGACTTGCTATCATAGACTCCATTATTTTTCTCTTCCTACTCTTGACTAATCCTTAACTATCTTTGCCTTTACAATTATGACAAACTTTGAAGAATTGTTGCATTGACTTCTACCTTCTTTTCATGGGCCCTTGCAAGTATTTCCTAAGCCTCAACCACCTTGTCATTTTATGTTATGAAACTTTTGATCGATGCCCTCAAACTCCTCAATGTGTCTGTTATACCAAGAGAATACTCATCTACTTGATGCCCAACTGATCTATAGGGAGAGTCATGGGAACTGTAGTCTACCATTTTCCTCATCATCTTTCATTCTCTTCTTCATGCAAGTAGGCCATGTCAGATAAACCAAATATATAACAAAATCAAAACCATACCTCATTGATGTTCAGGGGAGGCTTATCTCATATGAAATAAAAATCCACGTTAGCATTTATCGTGCTAATATATACATAATCATAATCACATCAATATAACAACATCATGCATGAGCATACCAACTGTGTACCATGACCCCATGCATGATGACCATAACCATGAAAACATTTTATTTTACCCAAAGAGAGCATAACCTATTTTGATACCACCCTATAACCTACCTCCTCCACATTTACCCACTTTCACTGATTTTCCCAGGGTAAGCATGAGCTAAGGTTCACTATGATAAGAGTCAACATCCTATATGAACTTAATGAAATGGAGTTGACAACTTGAGACTTTACTAACCTCCCTTCGGTGCCACAGGACCTCCAGGAGCAAACCAACCCCTTCAGGTGTCCAACCCCCGAGTTAACTCTCTATTTCACTAACCTAGAGCGTCAGTTACTCCCTTGCCAAGGCCTCCAAGCGACTGTAACCCTCTAGTTTCTCCCAAAGGTTTCTTCCCAATGATTGTGGAGTTTTTAAGCCAGTATTATGCCATTGACCCTGAATTCCAAGACACTTTTTTAGGGCCAAGAATCAAGCCCCTGCCCAGAACTCATTGAAGCTTCCATAAATGATGAATCGCATAGAAATGAGGCTTCCAAACCAAAACTTAAACCAGAACTTGACTTGCCCTCTCCTAACCAAGACTGACATTCCATTAAAGACATGATGAACATGCAACCTACAATTCATGAATGCATATCTGAACATAAGGATCTGAAAACTTATATGAGGTTTAACAAGAAGGATTTATGCATTCTCACAATAGTTGTCATAACACCAATTAGGTCATGCATTCATTAACCATACATTCATTGAATGAAATGTGATAAGAGCTATACTGAGCGCTATAATATAACCATGCTTATAACTAGGATATAACGAGATGGATAACAATGATAGAACAACCATTAAAGCCACATAATAAAAAGTACATTTACTTATCAAAGACAATAGAAACTTAGCTCTTATTAACCATAAGAAAAAACCAACCAAGTTAGGACTTCCATGTACCACCTGACCATATATTGGGCTGAACCAAATCTTTCTTTCAGCCAATAACCTTGGTGCCATATTTCAAGCATGAATGTGGGATCTCATGGGATAAAACAATCCATAAAAAACCAAGGGAATCCAGAGGTTAAACCACCTCTGCCCTAACCACACCGTGACCTCACCTAAACCAGCTCCGAGATCACAAAACCAAACTGAGCTTGGATGTCGCAGAATTCCTTCACCATCTCTTGAGGAATTTTCTTGTCTCCACCCACCTATTGAGGGATTCCCAGAGAAAACCATCTCCAACCCTAACCCTTGGGATTTTCCTGATACCATCTCACCCGGATCCAAAACCTTTTGGTAATCCAGAGCTCAGCCGAAAAATAATCCTATCACACCATGGATATCCAAAAATGGCAAGGCAAGGCTAGAAACGATTGTAAAAACTCGACACCACCAACAACAATGAAACCAAATACACACATGCATATACCATGCATGCCAAAACCAACTAGGAAATCATACATGTAGCCTCTTACCTGCAAGTATTCCTACTGAAGCTGCTTGATCCAAACTTTCCTTGCTTGATCCTTTATTTCCTTTGCTCTCCTTGTCCTTCCTTTGCTTCATTTCTTTCCTTCTCCTCTTTGTGCTCTTCTCCTCTCTGAGACTAATTCCAAAACTGAACTGACAAAAGGCTACAAATTGATGCTCTGATGTATTTTTATTATTGATGTCTCTACTTTCTTCATTTTCCCTTAATTTTCATTCAATTTCCTTCTCACATGCAACCAGTGACCTTTCACCTCCATTTTCTCCTATTTTCCATTATTTTCATAAATAAAATGCCATTAATACCTTTTTTTCCATTTCAAAGCCTTTTCCATTGCCTTTGCCAATTTCCCTTAGCCATAATACACAACAAGTGATACCCACTAAGATATTATTCCCAACATTCAGCTTGGAATAAGTGTCCCTTGACCTTGGTCTTATTTTTCCTTTATTAACTTTATTACATGAACTTTTAACCTGGGGTTGCTACATCATCCATTTGCAGGTCCTCCATTCCATGGGATGCATTCCGAAAGATAGGTAGTTGTTTTATGTTCTTCTACTCCTATACTAGAATCATGAATGGTTTTTCTGCTACCCTTGACGAAGACCACACTGTTGCTCTCTCAAACCTTCCGCAAGTTTTGTCTATATTTTCCAAAATAACAAGAATTCTACATGGGTGAAGATCGAGAAACCAACTTTTCCACTATGCCGTGGTGCGAATTAGTATATGCGTGGTGAAATGAATTGTGTTGAATTTTTTTTTTTGGAATTTGTAACTGAAACATGTTGAGCTTCATCAACTTAACATGTAAATGCTATTTCTTAGAAGTGATCACTCTAACAACGACGAATTGAAGTTGGAAGATTCAAGAGGAAGACACCAAGCTTGGATATGTCTTTTTCTTTGAAGAAATTGGTGAAGTGTGACCGTGGGAGTGGATATTAGTTGGGTGATGCACCAATAGAAGGACAAACAAGGTAAAATATTGTGTGTTGAAATATAGCAGACTCATAGTATATGTCACATACACTACTAAGCAAGTCTAGGATGTTTTGTAGTGGTTAGTATGTACCTGGTAACTCCAAGAGTTGGAGTTGTGTTGTAAGCCTTGTAAGGCATGTGTATCCCCATATAGTTCGTGGTAATCTAAAAACCACTTTGTATTTGCAGTGTCGGTTTGTGGTAAGCCAGAAAGCACATGTAAGAGCGAAGTGGGATAGAGATTCTTGTTGGCATGGTTTGGGGTTAGCCGAGGAACCCTCAGCTTGGTTGAGTCAGGTCTTTGGTGAGCCTTAGTGGCTGGAGTGTCTTAGTGGCAGGTTTGTAGCCCAGAGTGGTTGGAGTGCCCGAGTGGTAGTTTTGTGGCCTAGAGCAGCTGTGGTGAGCCTTCGTGGCTGAGTTGAGCCTTCATGGCTGTGTTTAGACTTGGTGGCTGAGAGCCCTTGGAGCCATGGTTGAGGATGATCCGATAAAACCCGGATGAGGGTGATCCAATAAAACCCACAGCATGGTTATGGGTAATTCGATAAAACCCATGATGATATTGGAGGGGGATTTACAGGTACAGGTGTGCAATTATATTGGTTGAAAGAACCATGTATGCGAAGGACATCGTACAAGACTGGAAATTGCAGTGGTTATTACCCATGCATTCCAGTGGATGGTTGCTCCTTTATATGGACATCAACATATTCTTTTATGTTTGACCACAACTAGAATTTGCAGATTGATATCAAGACAAGTACTCATTAAGGGGGTGTGTTGGAATATTAATTCCTATGTCTCCGTTGTGACTTTATGATGCAGAAGCATTTAGACCTAGTCAGCAATGTGATGGTATGATCACATGTTGTGGCTAACAAAGGGTTGGAAGACAAGGGATTAGTTAATTTTATTAATTTAAATGTATGAGAGTGTTTATTTGTTGTCAAAATCTAAGCAGAAAAGGGTATAAGTGGCTGATTGATCCTCCCTGCGTGGAGATCAGGCCAAATAGTTAGATTATCTGGTTTGAATAGGATATGAGGGATTTGAAAGCTTAAATTAGCATTTGTTTCAGAAAAGAGTGGATTAAAGAGATTCTTTAGGGAAGAATGAGAGATTTTTGGATATGAACTAAATGGGTTCATGAATCTGCATTTTGTATAAATTGTAATCTTTTGGAATGAGTGGGAGGTTAGGTTAGGTTAGGTTAGATTTAGATGGAAAGATAGGATGGATGAGCGAGGGGAGAACTGAAACAGTCGAGTGTGACTGTTTCTTCTGTAAATAGTTATTAATATGAATACAGTGTGGATTGTGTATTTCCTTGTGTAATTGAGTATTGAGTGTAATAGAGTAGGCAGAGTGTGTTACACAGAGGTTAGATAGTGTAGAGAGAGCTAAGTAGAAGAGAGAATAGATCAGAGCACGAGATGTTCTATACATGATGTAAAGACTGTTATGAATAAAAGGGGTTTGCGTACAAAGCTTGTTTTGCGTGATCTTTTGTATGTGATTGGTTTCATAGATCGTAGGTTGAATCCTCTATAATTACAGTGAACAGTTAAGAGCCTGGATATGCTTTCATAAAAGGTGGAGCATATAGTTTAGAGACTGACTAACTTGGTGGATGTGCTAAGTCTTGGTGGAACCTGTTAAATTCATGAAGAAATCTCAAATTAAGTCAGGACCGTCCGTTGGCTGGCAGATCCGACGGTGATCAGCAATTGCGGGGGAAAGAGTGTACGGATTTCTTGATCGTGGTTGAAGCCCCGCATTCAATCCTAGCCATCGATCTCATATTCAACGTCTTACGCCATAGTCAACTGCGGGGGTTAAGCTGTTTTTTTAACCGGGTGCTAGTTGGAGTCCTGCAATCCGTAGATCTGATGGCCTCTTATATCCAACGGCTGTCGGGCCAATAAGTGATTGGGCTTTAATTCCAAAAATGGACCCGAACAATTATAGGCCAAAAATTTATATTCCTTATCAGCTTCGATAGGACGGTTAAACATCGTGCATGGTCCCTGACCGATATCGTTGCTGACCATTGGATCAAGTGTGTTTTGATCAAACGGTGGAGGATCAATGATTGGTTTTGCATCGCAATATTCCATGAGTGATGAACCTGGCCTTACGAAAATGCAAAATGTGATGTGCGATGATCGGGTGAACCATCAACCATCAGATTGAAAGGGTAAGATCAACAGTGGAGAATATATCGCAATACTATTTGTGGAAAGGTGGACCCGATAGGAATTGAACTGGGATTTATTTTATTTAGGTTCCAGTCTTCGACGTCCAGAGTGGGATCGGCGTGTGTTGAAGGGTTCTAAGTTATTCCGCTGATTGGTGATTGGTTGGGTTTTTGTTAAAATAGACCAATACACAGGCTTCCATTGTATACGTGGGCATAACACATAGGTCCACATGGGATTTTGACAGGATGTCAGTTTCCTGGCATCATTTTTGGTATCAGAGCTATACCAATGCTCTGTGGAGTTTGGTTGAAAGGCTGAATTTTATTCTGAGCAAGTAGCCGTGACAAAGAAGCAAATGAAGCAATTTTTAGCAGAGAGACTATAAGAAAATGTCTCGGAATGATCAGAAGAATATTGGGGATACCTGTTAGAATTCTTAATTAGAGGCAGTTTGATATTCTGTCAGAATTGTTGAAATCTGGGAATTACTACAAGATATTGTAGATTTGGTAAGAAGATTTATTTTGCGATTTTACAGAGATTTGTTTTGAATGTCTGAAGAACAAAAAGGGAGTGAAATTTGAGAGGAGGAGATGTTTTCCTTTCAGGATAATGAAATTTCCATGTAAGTTGATTGAATGATTGGTTTGGTTTAAAAGGTAAATTGAAGTAGAAGGTTTTGAATTTAAAGTCAAATAGAAGAGTGGGTTGCTATGACTGAAATCATTTAAATGATTTGAAGAATTTTAATGATTAAGGATTGCTTAAAGTGTTGTTGAAGACAATGATATTGATGGTTGAAATAACAGAGATTGGGTTTAATAGACCGAAAGAAGAACCACTACAAGGAATGAATTTTGGAATTTGTAGGAGAAAGACAAGATTTGCTTACAACAGATTATCAGAAGTAATTTGTAGTGTGTCATGAATTTTTAAATATAGGTAAATTTCAAATTGAATCTTAATCATAAGAGGAAGAATAGTTGTTGAATGTATGGAGTCTTTTGAATGGAGAAGTTTAAATGAAATAGTGAACAGATGAATCATTTGGAAAAGATTTAACTGATGGAATGGGAATTAGTTTTAAGACATCTTTGAAGGAAAATTTGCAGGTTTGAAAGGTACTTTGATGTATCTTGAGATAAGATTGTACAGGTCAATGGTAGCAGCGAAATTGCTAGAAGGAAGAATGAATTGTATCAGCATCATAGCACATGAGCTATGTTAAAGAAGATGAAGCAAGAAGAACTCTCAGATGAGTAAAGGTGACAGTACCCAAAAGTAAATGAAATTACTGAATGAAAGAAGGAAGTGAGCAATTGAAGATGCAGCAGCCTAGAGCAAGGAGTGTTCAAGAGAAGCTGAGAACAACTTCCAATTGTGGTTGGGTAGAAGTTGTTGAAGCAGCTCCACAATTGTGATTGTGGGTAGAGTTGTCTTAAAGATAACAATTCCAGCAAGAGGAGTGCTGGGTAGAATTGTTAGTTAGTGAAAGGTTCGAGGAAAGAACCAATAGATGCCAAAAGGCTAAACTCAAAAAATTTTGGTGAGGCATGAAGGAGACTTGTTACAGATGAAAGAAAGGGCTAGTTGCAGCTCGCCCGTGAACAATGAAAGTTCACCAGGGGAAGAAATGGAATTGACTATTGATAGTCATATCAGGGGTACAAAGGAAAGTCACAGACAAAGGAAAAAGAGTGCCAAAGCAGTTGGACTCAAAATAATGAGTAAAGAAGAAATGGACATAGAGTTGGCTGAGATGAAGGTAGAACTCAGTCATTTGAAGAAGCTGGTATAGAAAGGAATCAGAGAAGATTTGAAACAAGGATTTTATGTGGGGAAAAGAGTTAAGTGGCTTGTTAGATAATTGTTTTCCGAGAAATTAATTCTCCGAACAGTTGAGGATAAAGGAGTAGAATACATTTGTGAACCAGCGAAAGGATCTCTCCTTGGGGAAGGAGACAGTGATGACAATGATGATAGTGACAAAGAGATGATCTACACAGATTAGCATGAGAGAAAGGTGTTGGTAGCATCTTCACAGGCAAGAGAATTTCATAATTTTGGGATTAATTATTTGTGTGAATGTAAAGTTGTAGATATGAAGCCAGACGAAATTGACTCTATGAAAGAGGCAAAGACAAGAAAACCAGAAATGGAGGTGTAGGAAGACTTTCAAGACTTCGATTGGTGGAGAAAATTAGAAGGTATGAGTAAATGGTTGTGTCTTCTCTTAGTGAAAACTTATTGGATCATGTTAGAAGGAATATTAACATGGATAGAAAACCAATGGAAAATGGACAGAGGGAGAGAAGCTATTGCATTGCAGGGTTGTGAAGAGAAGAGAAGTGAAGCTGACATAGAGACCATAGCTGAAGAAGTTAAGTCAAGGAAATATTTGAAAGATCAAAGTCTTATCATAGAAGAGAAGGAGACATTGTTGTCTTATTCGGATAAACTGAGTGCTAGAGAAAATTGTGAAGGACAGGGGGATGTTATGCAGACTTATGATGAAATTGTCAAGCACAGTCAAGAAGCTGCAGTTACATAAGTTTTCTTTGATGAAAAGGAAATAAGAGATGTTGAGGAAGAATTTCTCAGTAACTTAGTGAACTATCTGAACAGTTCAAAGGAGCATGCAAGTCTGGTCAATGAGAGTTCAGATGAAGAGCCTTGTATTTTTGAAACTGACATGATGTGTATATTTTCAGGTTTGACAGGTGATGAACAACAATTGGACAATGTGCTCATGCATGTTGATGAAGAAGTGAAACTGTTTGAGGAAATAGTTGAAATAGAAGGATATTTTGAGGAAATTGTCATGATTAAGGAAGCTGAAGACAAACAAATGGAAATTTATGATGATAACCAGAATGAAGTATCTTCAGTAGAAAATCTAGACAGTGTGGAAAATGTGAAGGAATGTATGATGATGTTGACAAATACAGAAGTTCAGGAATTCTGTGATTTTAAAGTGGATTATTTTTATGAATCTGTAAACCATGAAGAAACTTTAGAAAACCAGAATTTCGTTTCTGTTGTAGGTGAAGATGAAACAACATTAATTAGTTGTACAGAAGGTGAAAGGATACTTCACAATGATATATTTCAGGAGAATTTAATTCTTGAATTGTTGAATGACATTTTTGTGTCAAAATAGGGAATATTCTGTAATGAACAGGAAAGTGCTCAAATGAAATTTATTAACAGCTTTATAAAGTTTGCAAAGGATCAGTATAAGGACTTGATGGCAGAGTTATTTGTGGAGATAGAAATCCATAGTAACTTTAAATTTGATAATTGTGGCAGAAATTCAGTTTTATACAGGAAAGAGGAGTCATATGAAAATGATATGCTTATAGGAGATGAGGGAAGATTCATATTACTGGAAAAAACCAATAAGATAAAGGGAAAGATTATCTTTAATGATAATGAAAGGGAAGCTATAGAGTACAAGCAACAATATGTAAATGACAGAGGTGAAGAAGAATTGGATAGAAATTTCATAATTTCTATGGTAAGGGAGAATGTACAACAGACAGATGTCAGTGGAGTTCAACTAAGAACAAATTGTAAAGAGGCAGTTGAGAAAGTGTGGAATATGAAGTCAGTTAAGAAGAAAGACAATAAGGAAGAGAAATCAACAAAAGAAATTTGTATCAGCAAGGAAAGTGGACAACAACAACATAAGATTTGGAATCTTGGAAGAACAGAAGTGACAGTGGCAGAAGAATTGAATCAACAACATGATGAAAGTGATGACCAGTTACAAAGTAAAGTTTGGGATACTAGATGATCAACAAAAGAAACACATGACCAGGAGGTCATGAAAAATTTCAACTTTGGGAGTCTGATGCAGGAGAATTTAGACCTAGTCAGCAATGTGATGATATGATCACATGTTGTGGCTAACAAAGGGTTGGAAGACAAGGGATGAGTTAATTTTATTAATTTAAATGTATGAGAGTGTTTATTTGTTGTCAAAATCTGAGCAGAAAAGGGTATAAGTGGCTGATTGATCCTCCCTGTGTGGAGATTAGGCCAAACAGTTAGATTATCTGGTTTGAATAGGATATGAGGGATTTGAAAGCTTAAATTAGCATTTGTTTGATAAAAGAGTGGAGTGAAGAGATTCTTTAGGGAAGAATGAGAGATTTCTAAATCTGAACTAAAAGGGTTCATGAATTTGCATTTTGTATAAATTGTAATCTTTTGGAATGAGTGGGAGGTTAGGTTAGGTTAGGTTAGATTCAGAAGGAAAGATAGGATGGATGAGCAAGGGGAGAACTAAAACAGTCGAGTGTGATTGTTTCTTCTGTAAATAGTTATTAATATGAATACAATGTGGATTGTGTATTTCCTTGTTTAATTGAGTATTGAGTGTAATCGAGCAGGCAGAGTGTGTTACACAAGGGTTAGATAGTGTAGAGAGAGCTAAGTAGAAGAGAAAACAGATCATAGCACGAGATGTTATGTACATGATGTAAAGACGGTTATGAATAAAAGGGATTTGCGTACAAAGCTTGTTTTGCGTGATCTTTTGTATGTGATTGGTTTCATAGATCGTAGGTTGAATCCTCTGTAATTACAGTGAACAGCTAAGAGCCTGGATATGCTTTCAGAAGCGGTGGAGTATATAGTTTAGAGACTGACTAACTTGGCGGAAGCACTAAGTCTTGGTGGAACCTGTTAAATTCATGAAGAAATCCCAAATTAAGTTAGGACCATATGTTGGCTAGCAGATCTAACGGTGATTAGCAACTGTGGTGGCAAGAGTGTATAGATTTCTTGATCGTGGCTGAAGCCCCGCACTCACTCCTAGCTGTCGATCTCATATTCAACGTCTTACGCCATAGTCAACTACGGGGGTTAAGCTGTTTTTTTAACTGCGTGCTAGTTGGAGTCTCGTAGGCTGTAGATCTGATGGCCTCTTATATCCAACGGATATCGGGCCAATAAGTGATCGGGCTTTAAATCCAAAAACAAACCCAAAGAATTATACGCCAAGAATTTATATTCCTTATTGGCTTCGATAGGGCGGTTAAATGTCGCGCATGGTCCCCGACCGATATCACTGCTGACTGTTGGATCAAGTGTGTTTTGATCAAACGGTGGAGGATCGACGATTGGTTTCGCATCGCAATATTTTTTCGCATCACAATATTCCATGACTGATGAACCTGGCCTTACAAAAATGCGAAATGCGATGGGTGATGATTGGGTGAACCATCAACCATAAAATTGAAAGGGTAAGTTCAACGGTGGAGAATATATCGCGATAATATTTTTTTGAAAGGTGGACCTGATAGGAATTGAATTGGGATTTATTTTATTTGGGTTCCGGTATTCAGTGTCCAGAGTGGGACTGACGTGCGTTGGCGGGTTCTATGTTATTCCGCTGATTGGTGATTGGTCAGGTTTTCGTTAAAATAGACTAATACACAGGCTTCCATTGTATACGTGGGCATAACACATAGGCCCACATGGGATTTTGATAGGATGTCAGTTTCTTGGCATCACTTTCTATGTAAAGAGTTTGTTCCTATTATATACGAGTGGTTTCCCTAGTTTGGTGTGTGGTTGAGATATTCTCTCAACCAACAAATTGTATGTCCAAGATAGTTTTCCTATCTTGAGACAATACTCTTGTATATATGTAATATGATATTTGATTAATAAGATGTGGAGATAGTTTACCCTATCGAGTTTTATCACTCATTTGATTGATGCGTTCCTTTGACATACATATTTGAAGAACGAACGATAGCACCATACCTCAGGGATTATAAAGGATAAAAAAAGAAAAAATGAGTTTCCCCTTTATATCAAAGATAAAAAGGATATGTACGTATTGGGCCACGTTGCAAATGTGTATATGTGTATGGATGGTATGGAGGTATAGTAATACAGGCCAACGTTGAACAATCGGTAACGATCTTTCAAGGACATTGAAACGCTAGGATCATATTTCAATTACATTACAATGATAAAGGAGCATATTAAAGGTTCATAACAAAGCACATGTAGAGGAAGATAGCCAACTATGTATCAGATGGCATTAGATGCATTGGAAAACACATAATAGATACAGCAAATCTCAATGACAATACAAAAAACAAAAAACAAGACAAATGACATTGATGATTTATATGGCGTAACCACCCTGATGATTCATTACAATGCCTCACATGGAGAGATACAATTCAATGGGTCTAACACATTTTTTCTAGTTTAGAGGCACATTGTCGCAGGATATCACATTCAACAAATAAGAGATAGGTTGGACATGGGATAACTTGTTGGCTTTACTGGAGGAATAATCACATGCAACATAGACCAATGAACTATAGTGATGTGTACTAACGCTACCAGACATATTATAAGTGTGTGGAAACAAATAATAGTGCATTAAATCCATTTGATTTTTTGTGAAAGGAATAAATCGAGAACACTTATGAATGCTTTAAGCCTATGATATAGTAAGGTAATC
Organism: Pinus tabuliformis; assembly: GCA_031772625.1. Lineage (NCBI taxonomy): Eukaryota > Viridiplantae > Streptophyta > Pinopsida > Pinales > Pinaceae > Pinus > Pinus tabuliformis. The sequence goes on from CM062807.1 coordinate 141,443,106, forward strand.
ACTTCCAAACAAGGAAAAAATGTTGGAATTAAAGAAGGTGGGATTTAGTCATTGCAATAGTAGTATGACCATGTAACAACATGAGTTGTTGCCAAGTGGTCATGCATCTTGGAAACTTTTTTTTGAATGGTGGAATCACATTGCATCAATAACATTAAAAGGGAAGTAATATGCACCAATAGCTACGTTTTCACCCTATAGTAACCAATCAAGGCATGTAAAATGTGTTAGCAGAGATAGAGAATATTAAAATGGCCCAAAGTTTGTGTGCTATTATGGTGTGATCAACTCGACTATAAACAATGCCTAGGAATGATGGATGTGAAGGGCTTGATGTTAAATTGACACAGATACAATGGTAATTATATTGGATGTTGCACAAACTGGGAACCACACTTGTTGAAGAATATTGAAGGTCACAATGGGTATAGTTAGTGTAATATAAGGTCATCGAAGTCACTCTTTTCACCAAATGGAAAATTTCATTTTTAATTGCACATTGGCCCCAATTGTTTTTTGTGACCCCTAATGATCCTATCACATGTGATAGCTTCATGGCACAAAGTTCACGATTCATAAGGTTGTGATTTGAGAGGTGGTGTAATATAATGACATCCATTTCATCCTATCGAACCCATCTATTTATGCCTATTGCATCTTCCTTGATACATGGAATATCATTTACATATAGCATATCACTTTTGACAACTTTTAGATAGTTGATGGAGTACCTCTTGGATTATGCACTTGATCTTGTGTGGGCGTGAGAGCTTGAAGGGTAGAGAGTAACGAAGGGTCGACTGGCTTCAGTGAGAGCTTGAATCTTTCTATCCTTACTTGATTGGCTTTATAGTGGTGTTTTGTTCCCTCTTTATTCTTTATCTAGTTACCGAAACACATATCTCAAGCATATTTCATTACAGAAAAGGACTACACAAGGGTCCCAAAATGGATATTTTCTTTTCATGATTCCAATATTGTTCTCTGGTTGCAAATGAATATGACCTATGTGGTTTCCTTGTAGGTAAATGATAGGGAACTAGAATGGAGAATGGGATCAGGTTAAAAGCACTCAGGGTTTCTCATAAACGCTATGCAACTAGGGTATTAACAAGTAGGAGAATTTTCTCCATGAAGGTTCCCAAGAACATATTGTTTCCCAAGCACAGTAATAGGAAAATTGTCATTCAATATAGCAAGTGAATAACAAAACCTTGTCTCATGACTGAGAAACATATTGGCAATGAGTATCCTAAGGTTTCCAAGAACCCTCTGTACACACCTCATGTCTTCTCTGATATCATACTGTAAACGTTCCTCATCATAATGTCAACAACTATATAGATGTCATTTAAGCATGTAATATTCATTAGAGCATGGGAGAATAGTGAGAAAGTTCAAGAGTCATGAGGGTAGGTGAAGGGTCACAGTTGGTGAACACCTCATTCCCATAAGTAAGCCCTCAGGCCTCTTTTAAGGGACTTTTAGCATTTGAGCTTGGACTAGTAGTAGATAGCTAATCTATGCTTGAAGAGATAGAGGCACTCAACTCTTGCCAGTTAGTAAAGAGAGTGGTGATGAGGTTAGGGTTTTGGATTTGAGAGATGGTGTGAGCAACCCATGTTCCACTACTCGGATTTGATGATTTGTTGGATATGTAATTGTATTTGCAGCAACATTAATGAGAATTTATCCTCTTTTGGCCTTGATTCCCATGCACGTTCATGTGGCATTTCCATTATGTGTGTATGTGTGCTTGCATGTGGGCGATTTGTTCATGAACTAATTTATTACTATCACAAGTGTGTTTTATTTTGAATCTTTGCTTCCTTATTCCATGCAATGCCAGTAACATATTGTGAACCAATTTGCAGTTAACCTCTGACACTTTCCTCTTATGCATGTCTGAGATAGTTTTAGCTCAGTAATTTCTCTTGTGGCATGTATCTTGTTGTTTTTGTTGTTCCATTCTTATATCTTGTCTCGCAGGTCATCAATCTTAGGATTAACCTCATTCCTACTATCTCAACATTTCTCCCTTTCCCTCACTTTAAAATCTCCTCATTTGATAGTCAGGAGCGAAAAATAACATGACGATAGTTGGGCCTACATACTGGATGGGGCTCCTATCCCAAATAGTGTGAGGTCTAATTGGGACTTCACATCAGGTAGACCCCCTAGCTATTGGTGACATACAACACCGTCAATAGTATGGATAAGAGGCAATAGTGCCAATGGAATTTTTGGTACCGGGACTGTGCAATGTAATAGCCACGTAGTTGATGTAATATGGCATAGTGGAGCAGAGGTTACAAGAATTACTACAACTGGAGGAAGTTCGTGCAGCCAACTTTCACCAAGAAGTATATAAAGCTAGAGAGAAGGCATGGAATGATAGAAGAGTTAAGAAAAAGACATTTCAACTTGAATATTTGGTATTGTTATATTACAACAAGTTTTTACAACACCTAGGCAAGCTTCAAATGTATTGGATGGGACCATACACAATCCACCATGTGACAGATGCGAGAGTAGTACAATTGAAGAATTTGGAGGGTACCTTGCGAGAGGGTTTCATTAATGGGAGTAAGTTAAAATTGTCCAGGGACAATCGGGCTCCTATGCACTAGACGTGAGGAGATATAAAGCATTCCACCTTTGTACATAAATGAAGTATGTTGATTGTGATTGACAATAGATTTGTGTTGTTTTCATTTAGAGTTAGTAGATAGTGGTTCTTCTTTGTTTTTGGGAGTATAAGTTATTAGATGGTTGCAAGATAAGTTACTCTCAGTGAAAATGTGGAAAACTGTGCACTGGAGAGAGTTTTGTGCAGTATTAGTGAAAAAATAGACAATGTGCAGTGTTAGGGGTATCCTAATCAAAGAAATTCAATGTGAAGAAGTAATGTGACTATATGAAAGTATCAGATAGGGAATGTTATTTTAGTCTATGGCATAACAGTTAGTAGAAGTGCTCCAACGCTGACTCAAGCTATAATTATTGCAATGATATATGATGTGAAGTGAACCATGTGCAAGGGAAAAAGAACAATCACACTTAGGTAGATGATAACTACTGAAGGGGAAGAAAGAAACTAACAACATCCTAAATTAGATCATTGACAACAAGAAAGAGCATGCAAACCATCCCTTAAAGCCTTTGGGTATGATAGTGATATAATTGACTGGGGTTAATGCTGAGGTGGATTAGATTGAGTAGGTAAGAATTGAAGCTATTTTGGAAGGTGACATGTGCAGGTTATCCTGTCGATCTGCGCCAAAGAATATTTCACACAAGTCCAACAGATAATTTCAATGATTCGAATACTCAAATATTAATAATGAGGTCAGCGTAATTATGGTTTACGGGGGAAGGAGTAATTAGTGCTAGGAATATAAAACACTAACTATGGGAGTGAGGGTAGCAAAAGACCGATAGAAGTAATTTCAAAGTATGTGGGAGATTAGAGCAGTGGAGGATTTAACAATTGGGAGAAGAAGGGTAGTGCAAGGATGGCACACGAGATAGATGGAGCTATGTTAGTAATAGAGAGGGAATTGACAGGAATGAGAGAAACTAAGGGAATACAACAAGTGTTACACAATATTTTGTCACATTCCCAACTTTATACATGAAGTGTCATCCTTTGTGCCACTATCGTCACAAATGTTGTAAAACGACAAAAGTTATGTAAAATCATTCACCATAAATTATATGCTCAATACATCCCTGAAGAGATGAAAAATAGTGCTAGCACTGGTCCTTGAATGTGAGAATTTTTAGGATTTTTGTTGAAAAATCTAGTGTGTCTTGGTCTCTAAGGTCATTTCCCTGCTCTGTGTGCATCAAATTATGTCTGTTTTCTTTCAATTTCTTTGTGGTGTGCAAAATTCAATCTTGTCCTTTAAGTGGTAAAAATATCATTTTGATTGAGTCTTTCATACATTGAATCAATTAAAATCTTTGTTTCTTGCTTGTATGAGTGGGAAAATATTGACCGACTATTGATTGAGAATTAGTAGTTCTTTTACAATCATAAAATAAATTGATCTTGCATTTATTTGGTTTTCATTTCAAAAATTTTCTTTTCGTAAAAGTGCATTAGATTAGTTGCATTGAAAAGTTAACTTTTTTGAGATTTATCATTGAAAATAGATCACATTTTTCGGTGATTGAAAGCTAAAGAGTGCATTAGGTGAATTAAATCATTCAAAACGAAAAGAAAAGTGAAAGTTCATATAAGTGCATATTAGTAAAAGTGAAAATCATTTTACTTTTGAAAAGTTGCATTTGGGAAGTGAAAAGTTAAAAACTAGTTAAGGGCACTTTGTTTGCTGCATTATTTCTTGTTGCATGATTGTTTGAAATCTCTCCCCTTACTAGTTTTGGATTTCATCAAATTGGAAAATAATATTTTTCTCATATAGCTGCATCTTAGGTGTTTAGGTGACATCGCTTTGAGCCATAAAATTTAAACATAATTCAAGATAAACTTAAAATTTACCTCAATTAACGTAAGGAGCATTTGGAACTTAACGTAAAGATTTAGAGGTCTAGGCTAGAGATGTGTTCTGACGTCGTTAAATGTAAGAGTTGTCGTTATTTGTCAGTGTTGTATCCCAGGGGTGAAATCTCGTTCCATGTATGGAGGTGTATAGGACCGTTCTCCAGTACTTTTGGGTATATTGGAGGCGCTCCATGCATGGTAATTATATGGGAATGCTCTCATTGAACGGTTACGCCACTCCCATGTACCATCATGTATATTTTTGGAGTCCCCTATAGGTTGCTATCCATCCATAGGTAACTGAGTCTGCTGCCTTGTATACCATGATACACCGAACACATCATTCAAGGAGATTGGCTTCCATACATTAAGTCCTTGGTTCGCTAAGGTGTATATCAAGGGGCAAAAGGGGGGTCAGAGCAACTTTTCTTCATTAATCAAAGAAGATCTCAAGGACCTCGACCATATCAACAAGGCATGCAAGGTGCACTCTACTCTTATTGCAATCCAAATCAAAATGCACCCTTGCAACTTTGGTACTCTTCCACTCATCCATCCTAGTCCACACCTCCTTCTTGGCCTTATGCTCCTCCATATCCTCCTCAACCTGTCAACCATCCTTTTCAGCCATATCCACCCCACTCTTCTCAATGGGGAAACCTATCACAAGGGTGGAGGCCTCAAGTCAACCAGCCTCATGCTTTATTGCCTCCACCCCAACCTCCACCACAACTCACTTGTCCTACTCAACCTAAGAAACCTCAAATTCCTTCTCAACCAAATCCGAATTGGATCAACAAGAAAGCACAAAAGGTCTATAGTGGAGAGACATCCTATCCTGTTTATGCTGTGGAAATCCAAGAGATTAACCTTCGGTCTGGGAGAGTGATTCGAGATAACCACCCACCTTCTCCATCGGAAGAGCTTGAAGATAAGGAAGAGAGTGTTCCTCAGGTTAATCCACCTCCTTTTCTTGAGAAGTTGGTCCACCCTAGCCATCATACCCCAAAAGAGGCTTAACTTTTGGGAAAATTGAAGAATTTGTGTGTTAAGATATCCCTTCTCTAGGCTATTAAATATGCTCCCATCTATAATAAGCTCATCAAGGAGAAATGTTTCAAAAATACAGGGAGAAGAAAAAGAGATACCCCCACCATAAATGTTGTTGGGAAATTATCTGATTTAATGGTTGGGAGGGCGATCTTCTCGAAATATATAAACTCTAGAAGCCCTGTAGTAGATGTGCACATTAATGACCTTATGGTCCCTAACACCCAAATTGATCTTGGGGTTGCAATCAATGTGATGAATAAGGAAACCATGTTAAAGCTAAATCTCCAAGGGGCTTTGAGAAAGACCACGACAATGTTGCAACTTGCAGTCTGATCCACAATAGATCCTGAGGGAGTTTTTGAAGTTGTCATGGTCTCCATTGACTCTTGGGAGTATCCTATTGATTTCCTAGTTCTCTAGCCCAAACCAAGTTTAATGGCTATCCTTTCATCTTGGGAAGGTCACAGTTAGCCATTGCTGATGCTTACATCAGTTGTAGGGTTGGGAACATGACCATTAAGAATGGACATTTTTCAAAACAACTGGTATTGTATCCTCCTGCTTAGCCTTCTATTGAGCATGAATTACCCTTATGGTTAGAAGAGGAGGAAGAATATGAACTATATCACACCACCCCCCACCTAATCTGCACTCTAGATACCATTAAAGGAGGGGGGAAACTTGATGAAGATGAACTCATTGACTATATCCTTCAGAATCAACCTCCCACTCCCATACCAATTGACAAGTTGATGAAAGAATCTGGGAGTAATCCTTGGGATGACTTATGCCCTATTGACTCAAGTACAGAACATGTCAACATTATAGAGTTTGGCCCATCTAGAACCTTAAAGATCAACCCTTCTCTCTCAGCCAAATAGGAAGAACAATTTTGCAAAGTTCTGAGGAAACACCTGGATGCTTTTTCTTGGGATTATAAGGAAATGAAAGGTGTGCATCCCTCAGTTTGTACTCACCATATTTACATCAAGGAGGGATGCAAGCTTGTGCACCAACCCCAGAGAAGGATGAACCCAACTATTAAGGACATTGTGAAAGAAGAACTTTAAAAACTACTGGATGTAGGGTTCATATACCCCATTTTAGATAGTGAGTGCGTGTCACCTCTTGTGTTAGTTCCTAAACAGAATGGGAAGTGGAGAATCTGTGTTGATTACTGGGAACTCAACAAGGCTACAAAGGAGGAGCATTTTCCTTTTCCCTTCATTGACCAAGTCCTAAATGGCCTTGCAGGGAAGAAATTATTCTCCTTGCTAGATGGATTTAGTGGATACAACCAAATCCACATCAACCATGAAGAATAAGATAATACCACATTCACATGTCCTTGGGGTACCTTTGCTTATAGAGTTCTTCCATTTGGTTTGTGCAATGCCCCTACTACTTTCCAGAGGGCAGTTTCATTAGAGAAATTTTGAGGTCTAAAATGGGCCTCCTAAGAAAAATGTACAACCAAAATAAACTTTATAAGAACCAATAGGATTCAAGATGATGATGTCAACCATGGGGGATGTTTCACCATTTTTGGAGTAAAAAATTAAAAAGATTAAAAAATAATAAAATAATAAAACAATATAACAATTTTTTTCAACTCGTATTTTCAACTCATCTCCCTAATGTTTTACTCAAATTTCGACTGGGAGTACTCGTTGGATGAAAAATTTAATTCCTCATCTAAGGAGTACCCATGTTTCATACTTTCAATGGACCCTACTACACGAAAAATGAGAAATACATGAAAAAACGTGACTACAATCATGTTTTTCATGTATTTCTCATTTTTCGTGTAGCAAGGTTCATCAAAAGTATGCAACATGGGTACTGCTTGGACTAGGAATCAAATTCTACATCCAAAAACTGTTTCCGCTCGCAATTTGAGTAAATCCATAGGGAGATAAGTTGAAAATATGAGTTGAAAAAATAGTTTTTTGTTTTCCCCCTTTAAAATTTGATGATGTAATCTAATCTTATTTTATTATTTCCACTATTATTTTATAATTTCCTTAGGAGGCCCATTTTAGACCTCAAAATTCCTTTAATGTGAGTATTTTTGCTGAATTGGTTCATGACTTTGTTGAAATATACATGGATGATTTCACTCCTTATGGATGTGATTTCCATGAAGCTCTCTCCAATCTGTGAAAGGTTTTGAAGAAATGGATTGAAATGAATCTCTCTCTAAACCTTGAGAAACGTGAGTTCTTTATGAATGAGGGGACTATCCTTGGCCATTCCATATCCAAGAAAGGGATGCAAGTTGGCCCAAACAAAATTTCCATCATCAAAAGGCAGAAAATCTTATATGGATACCAATAATTTATTTGTTTTCTCTGTAGTGGACTGGGAGTCTTTACTGAACCTTGTTTCTTCAAGGTAATTATTTAAAATTCCTTACTTGTATTTTCTTTGTATTTTAAGAAGTTATGTATATTATATACTAATTTATTTTTTCTCCTTCTACAGGTAACCCGCCAACATTCCAAAAAGGAATTCACCTTTTTCCTTCAATGTTTCCAGTACAAGGGTCATTTATACAGTTTACTAATCATTCAATTATGTTTCTCCCAGGCTGGAGGTTCCAAACCCTTGGTCTCTTATTCTACGTATTCATGAATGCAAAACTCGAAAATAAATTCTCGAGTGCTTCTTGTTTATTTTCTTTTATATATTTATGAGATGAATTTTCTTCCTGAACTGAAGTGATTTATCATGGCTATAAGCCATTCTTGTAATTATAATTCATCATACTTGGATTGAATATTAAACTTTTGTATATTTTATTATGGTGAATTTTAACATTTTCTTTAAGGCCCTAATTTCCTCTTACCTAGTTTTCCTATTCAATATACAATATTATGAAAATATGAATAACGTCTCTTGGAAATTAGTCTCTGTTGTAATTTGAAAATAATATTTATAAATTTAATACTAATTTTGTTCTTCACTTTTTTAAATATTAGCATCTTTTCTATCAATACTTAGCTAAACATATGAAACTAATTTTAATATTATTCCAGTGATATTTGAAGAACGAGTACATATATATGTAGTTGCTTTGCATGCACAATGTTGCTCAAAACTCAAGTAATTTTCTTTCTAGAAATAATATTGTTCTCTATTATGCTTTTCCCTATATAGTTATTTGCATCTTTTCCTTTGAAATACTAAATATGAGTGTGTGTTATATCTACTTCTATTTAAATATTTATTTATGTGTTTTTATAGAGATTATTTTACACAAATACTAGCTTGCACTAACTTCTTAGATTCACCTTTATTCAAATATGTTTAAGTTTTATTTTTTTTTTTATTTTTTAAGGAAACCATGGTTTGTGGTCATTGAGTGGATGCTATGTCCATGGGCAATAATCCACACAGATCCATCAATGGCAGCCTAATATATCGTCCCTATCCCCAAGGGCATCAAGGGGATTTGACCTCGTGACCTCCCAATAGGCAAGGTACTTAGCAACAAGGGCTCGACCAATTGAGCTATCCCTTAGGGCTTTTTTAAGCTTCTTATATATATATATATATATATATATATATATATATACATACATTCCTTTACTTATTTACATGTCCAACCTCATTTACTAACTTTTGAACAAACATGACTTCACTAGAAATAAAATAACAGATAATTGTTTTTCTTCTATAACCATTACAAAGGTTTTGAAAAGTATTCAATGCAGAAACAAATAATGCGAGAAAAAATGACAGATCTGTAACTTCATTTTTATTTCATTTCTCACTAAATTCATACACAGAGATAAGTTTAGAATATCGGCTTACAAAATATGTCTGGGAAAGGAATAATTAAGTACTTGGCTCCTCCCAACCTTGATACTGCATCCAATCAGTATTCCCCCGAGCATAATAGGTCTGCAAAATTGTATTTTATTTGTCCTTTTCACTTTTTGTTCTCATATTTTCTTTGCTAGACAACTTGAGTATTTTTTTGCCAACCAGAAGAAAAAATATATATTTTCTTAATTTATCTGACATGGGGCAGCAAATGGGGAAGCTGGAGAAGAAGTTGTTAGAGAATATCTAAATTGTTATCCAACATGAAGGACCATTGAAAGGGAGGATAAGTAGGTTGAGGAGGAATGATAAGCTAATAAGGACTAATAAAAGGACTCATCCAAGATAGTTCAAGGTTATTCGAAGAAGAAGGAAGAGTTTTCAAGACTGTGCCTTTTTTTGTAGTAGTAAGAATGCTAGATGTTAGATGTGTGTGTGTGTGTCTGTAACTTTTGTGCAACCTATTTAGAGAAAATAGTCTGTAGTAGAGTCGATGGTATCTTTTCTTGTAATGGTTGTTATATTGTGTTATGAGAAATTCCTATAAGGTTGGTGATCATATGTTAGTGATTTCTATTGTAGCACGTTGTGTCTTTTTGTTTGATGCTGAAATAATGAGAAGAACAATGGATTTCCCCCATATCTTGGTGTATAAATGCATTATGTTGTTGCTATTTTTTTATATTTTTATTGGTTGTTTAATGATATAATGTCGATTCAACATTTTAAAATATTTTGTGTAATGAGGGGAGTTGATTGAACTATTATAGTTTTACCTTGTTAATCTTATACCAGTGGAATAACTAACTACACTATCAATGCAGAAAAGGTTGTTAAGGGAAATGAAATGCTTTAGTCATAATGTTATGGTAGACAACAAATAACACATTAAATATCTTGTATAAGAACCTGTGAAGTCTCGCGCAACACATAGCCTCAGAATGACGGTTAGGTGTATGTCTTTTAGGTGTCTAGATCCTCGTGTAGTAAGACAAAGTCCTAATGTCACTAAGTCATAGTAATATCATCTAACTATGGAAACATAATTCCAAAAGTCCCCCATAGAACCTCGAGTGAGACTTCCTCCACTTTGCGGTTGATCTCGAAAGGGTCGGTGTTGAGTGGATTTGTTGACCGAGCTGTGTAGAAAATCTTAGGTCTATTAGAATCCCACGTGCCAACAAATGGATTTTTGTTGGAACCAAGATTGTTGTATGATGGGATTATTCTATGAGAGAGATGTGGAAACCATGGAATCCCACCAAGGAGGAAATTACTCAATGGTTTAATCACAAGGAACACAAATTTGAAGCAAAAGAAATTGGAGGTAGGAGAGTAAGCATGGATAAATGGCTACATAAGTATGTGTTTACTGAACTTCATGAATAATTTTTCTTTGGATAATTCCCAAATATTTTGACAGAGTGGGTTCAACATCTAAATGAAAATAATACGGTCTATCACCACAATGGATCGAGACAATGGAATATAGAGGAAGTGCATCATTTGCAAGTGGTAAGCAATAAGATATCACATGTTGTTGATCTATGGTTTGAGAGTGTACTAGAAGGTTATATTGTTGAATTAATAGTGGAAGTGGTAGTATCCTATAGTGTAGCACAAAGGAAATTTCTCAAGGGCTCGCGACGTAGATTTATATGGTCACTGCCATTATCTATTAAAATTCTACTGTATGACCACAAATATTTTCCCTTGGAGTTAGACACCGTGAGTAGCTAAACCGCTTGTGTGTCAAGGGGAAATGGGGGAGAAACAGAGGGTAGTCTGAGCCAAGGGGAGATGGAATAATGATAGGGAGAATGAGGTGGAGACTGAAGGTAGGTATGGGACTGTGGATGTGAATACAAATAGGTAAGATGGAGGTAGAAGGTATAGAGGGTGGCACCTTAATAGAGGTTCAATGAAGTGATGTGGGAGGAGACCAGTCAACGTCGATGCTTGCTGCAAGAAGGAACCTAGGGAGAGGGGCGAGGAAAGGCTGCATGAGAACAAGGAGTAGCACAAGTGATCAGAGCTTGAAAAAACACAGTTTGGTACCCCACGCATTGAAGTAGAGGAAGAAGAGCATCTCATTCCACGTAGCATGGAGTTTCTGAACCCTAGACAACATAGCTCGACAATACTTGGTGTTGAATCCACGACCTCGTGCACATCTACAAATATATAGGTAAGTACTCAACACATTGTAATGAATAGTGTAGAAGGTAATTGTAGTCAAGAGGGTGGAGGTACTAGTAGCAGTGGAGTTAGTCAAGCTGTAGGTGGAGTGTTTTAGGGTGCCTAGGTTCAATATAGTGCGTATACAAGCACACATTTGTCTAGTGGTGTGGTAGGTGTGACTATAAGTACTTCATAAGGGAGTAGTGCACAAAGTGTGATGATAAGCATAAAATTAAGGATGCCTATGTTCCATGGTTTTGGGAACGAGGATTTGGAACAAGATTTATTTGTTTGTGAGGCTATTTGGACTGCAAAACAAGTCATGGATAATGAAATAAATATTATGCTATTGGAGGCTTCCTTTAGGGACTGTGCATTGAAATGGCATATTAAATACAAGAGTGTGACCCCAATAGGACAAGCCACGATGCAGAGGATCCTGTGCACAGGATTATGGTGCCCTACTCAACAAACTGACACTAAGAAGTTTTGCAGAACCTGTGACGTATGTCAACAAGCGAGGAGGACTTCCTGAAGAGAAGATGATATGCCCTTGGCTGCCCATCTCACTCTACAACCATTCGAAAAATGGACAATTAATTTTGTGGGCCTATTCAACCCACCAGCAAGGAGAACTGTATTGCAGTACATAATCACCAGCATTGAATATATGACTAGATGGGTGGAAGCCACTCCAGTAAAAGACTACAGTGTAGAGACAACTACACACTTTTTATTTGACAATGTAGTGACTAGATTTGGGTGTCCTAGGATTTTAGCGAGTGACTAAGGCACTCACTTTTTGAATAAGACCATTTCAATATTGACTGGGGAGTTCAAGATCTATCATTAAAAGAGTACTCCCTACCATCCATAAGCTAATGGTACAATAGAGGCTTTTAATAAATTTTTTGAAACAACACTTACTAAGGTATGTAATGTATAGTGTGATAACTGGTATTTTAGGATACTAGTAGTTTTGTGGGCATATAGGACCACATGCAAGAAGTTAACTAGAAAAACACCTTTCTGGTTAGTGTATGTGTTGTAGAGGCTACAACATCCCCAAAACTTCATCAATTACCAAATTTTTCGGTCCCCGTACGCTTGTTAAGGTTTCAGTGATTAGACTCGTGTTTGGATTGGCCAAGATCTTCATGACTCAATTATCATCAAGCCCTATTGTTTCTTGTGCCCACGTAGTGCATATTTCTCACATCCCATGCATTTTAACATTTTATTTAATGTATTAGGGTTTGATAATGATCCCCTTCAACTGATATGATCTCATCTATAACCCGCCTCCTCCCACATTTACCGACTTTCACCGGTTTTCCTAAGGTAAATATGAGCCGAGGATCACTATGGTAAGACTCAAACTCCTATATGCCCTTAAGGAAATGGTTTCGACAACTTAACACTTTACTGACCTCCCTCAAGTGCCATAGGATCTCCAAGAGCAACCCAACCCCTCCAAGTGTCCAACCCCTAAGTTAACTCTCTATTAAACTAACCTAGAGCCTTAGTCACTCCCTTTCCAAGGCCTCCAAGTGACTATAAAACTCCAGTCAATCCCATAGGCTTGTTGCCTAGCGACTGTGGAATTTTTCGGTCAATGATATGCCAACGTCCTTGAATTATGAGCCACTTTTTCAGGGCCAAGATGCAGGCCCCTGCCCAAAACTCAGTGAAACTTCTAGAAATGATGAATCACATAGAAAAAAGGCTTCCAAACCAAAATTTAAACTAGAAATTCACCTTACCTCTCTCAACCAGGGCTGACATTCTGTTAAACACATGATGAACATGCAACCTATAGGTCATGAATGCATATCTAAAAATAAGGATCTGAAAACTTATCTGAGGTTTAGTAAGAACAATTTATGCCTTCTCATAATAGCTCTCATAACACCAATTAGGTCATGCATTCATTAACCAAACATTTATTGAATGAAATGTGATAAGAGCCATACTTATATCTGTCATATAACCATTCTTATAACCAACATATAACCATATGGATAACAATGATAGAACAACCATTAAAGCCACATAATAACAAGTACATTTACTTATCAAAGACAAGAGAAACTTAGCTCTTATTAACCATATGCAAAAGCCAACCAAGTAAGGGAATTCCACGTACTACATGACTATAGATTAAGTTGAACTAAATATTTCTTTCAACTAGTCACCCCCATGCCATTTTCCAAGCATGAATGTGGGATCTCATGGGATAAACCAATCCATAAACAACCAAGGGAATCCAATCTAACCACCCTCCTCCCACATCTACCCAAGTAACCGACCAACTGAGGTAAACATGTGACAAGAGACTGCTATGATAGGATTCAATGTTATGAAACCAGCTCAAGAAAAGATAGAAAAGATAGATCAACGCCTTAGAATTCAGCCTCTTCGAGGGGGCAACCTCCTTTACATTACATAAATGAACAATTCTTGGATGATACAAATAACAAAACCTCCTTTCTATATATAGGAGTCTAAGGAGTCACAATATAACCCAGACGACCTAACAATAATAATATAAAGCCACAAAAATAACAATAGAGGGATTCTATGGGGCACAGTAATAACAATATGGGGGCAATAGGGGCACAACAATATTAATAAGGGGTATAAATACAATAGTAGTGGGGTAATCACTAGTATTATAGGGACCCAACATGCCCCTCTCCTTCAAAAAAGTGTTGTCCTCAACGCTTGAGTAGTTATGGATACTTCTGTATAAAATTATCATCCTCCCATGTGGAATCTTCAGCAGATAAGTTCTTCCACTTGATAAGATACTCCGAAATTGATCGATTTTGTAGCTGTCGAGTTCTTGTTTCTGTGACTGCTTCCGGTTCCAATATAATTTTTCCTTCCTTGTCAAGTTCTGGAAATATCGTTTGAACTGGGAGCTTGTCACCTATAACCTTCTTTAAACATGAAACATGGAAAACTGGGTGCAATCGAGAAGCTGCAAGAAGCTCCAATTTGTATGCCATAGTACCAATCTTTTGCAACACCTTGTACAGACCATCATACTTTGGTGATAATTTATTATCCTTCTTAGCTTGCTTGAGGGACATTTTCTTATATGGTTGTAGCCGTAGGAATACCCAATCACCTACATCAAAACTTCTTTCACTGCAGTGTTGATCTACTTGCTGTTTCATTCTATTCTGTGCCAACACGAGGTTATCCTTTAAGAGTTGGAGGACTTGTTGTTGATGTTCGATGTGATGTTCCACTGCCTGAACCTTAGAATTTTCTCTTAAATATGATGTGATGGATGGTGGTTGATACCCCTAAAGTGCCATAAATGGGGTCATTTTTGTTGCTGTATGGAAGGAAGTGTTATACCACCATTCAGCTAGAGGCAACCATTTGACCCATTGTGTCTGTTTATCAGATACAAAGCAACGAAGATATCCTTCCAAACATTTGTTTACTCTCTCAGTTTTCCCATCAGATTGAGGATGATAAGATGAACTAGGAGCTAACTGAGTACCAAGACAAGAAAATAATTATGTCCAAAAATTTCCAGTGAAAATGGGATCTCTGTCACTTACAATAATCTTTGGGTTTCCATGTAGCTTTTGAATTGTTTCCATAAATGCAGTAGAAACTGTACTGGCCTTAAATGGATGTGATAATGCACGAAAGTGTGCATACTTGGTAAGTCTGTCAACTACCACCATGATGACACTCTTTCCCTCAAACTTGGGTAAACCTGTGATAAAATCCATTGAAACCTCCTCCCAACGTTAGCTTGGAATGGATAAAGGTTGACCCAGTGTCTTAATTGTTTCAACTTTATTTTGTTGGCAAACCAAACATTCAGCCACAAACTTTTGAATATCTAATTTAAGGCCATCCCAAAAAAATTCCTTCTTAGCCCTGTGGTAAGTTTTTAAAAATCCTGAGTGCCCTCCTAACGGAGAAGTGTGCAATTCCATAAGAATCTTTTGTTTTAGTTGGGAATTCTTACAGAGGTATAAGCGATCTTTGTACCATAACGAATCATTTTTCTAGCTAAATGTATCAGACGTACTCGAATCTTGTTGTAACTTTCGAATAAGTGCCCACACTTCTTCATCATTCTTCCATTCCTCCATTGCTTCATTTATCTAATCTGGTTGGATAATAGAAATGGCGCAGAACAATGCTTCCACATCCTCATCCTTTCTTGAGAGTTCATCTGCCACCACATTTTGCTTCCCTTTTTTGTAGATGATTTCAAAGTCATAAACCAACATCTTTGTGACCCACTTTTGTTGATCTTTAGAGGATAATCTTTGTTCTAAAAAGTATTTAAGGCTATCATGATTTGTTTTTACCTTGAAGTGTCTTCCCATTAGGTAGGGTCGCCATTTCTTAAGTGCATGGAGTATTACCAACATTTCCTTCTCATAAATAACTTTGATTAAAAACTTTCCCTTGATTGGACGGCTTTCAAAAGCAATGGGTTTTTCATCTTGCATTAGAACAACACCAATTCCATTTCCTGAAGCATCACATTCCACAATAAAGGTTTTTGTGAAGTCCGGTGTAGCTAAGATCGGTGCTTGGCACATTGCCTCTTTAAGATGTTCAAAGGCCTTTGTTGCTTCTGGAGTCCATGAAAATCCATCTTTCTTCAATAATGTTGTTAGAGGTGCTTTTATTCTCCCATAATTCTTAAAAAACTTGCGATAATACATTGTCAACCCGAGAAATCCTCGCAGATGTTTTATGGATGTGGGGATTTTCCATTCCTTAATGGCTTTAATTTTGCGAGGGTCTACCTTAACTCCTTCATGAGATACAATATGACCAAGATATTCCACCTCCTGGACTCCAAAGAAACATTTGGATCTTTTTGCATATAATTGTTTCTCCTCCAATAGTTGTAGCACCCTGTCAACATGTTCAACATGATCCTTCCAAGACTTTCTGTAGATTAGTATATCATCAAAAAATACTAACACAAATTTTCTAAGGAATGGTTTGAAAATTGAATTCATCAAACCTTGAAATGTTGAAGGTGCATTGGTAAGGCCAAAAGGCATGACCAAAAATTCTTAATGACCCTCAGGAGTTCTAAATGCTATTTTCGGAATGTCTTCAGTCTTCATTCTGATTTGATGATATCCTGAACGAAGATCCAACTTAGTGAAGTAAATTGATCCATTCAATTCATTCAGTAATTCATCAATGACAGGAATGGGGAACTTATCTTTAATAGTGAGCTTGTTGAGCTCCGTATAATCAGGACACATGCGCAACCCACCTGGATTCTTACACTCATCTTTCACCTGGTGAGAGTCCAAACATATAGCCATAAAATCTATCACTTCCTTCTTCAGATTCAACCACTAGTATAACTTTTTCACTGTTGTCAACGTCTTCTGATATCCTGGGTGACCTGAATATGGCTTGACATGAAACTCTCTCAAGGTAAACTTATTGAGGGCACTTTCATCTGACACATATATCTTGTCCCTAAATCTTACCAAATCACCTACCGTGAGAATATAGTCCACATCCTGATCACCTGTACCCTAGTGTAACCTTCCTATAAGATCTGATCCTTTAAATCTGTCCCATAAGAGCTCACTGGTGCAACATGGTTAATATGCACTCTCCTACTTAGAGAATCTACAATGCTATTCTCCTTGCCCTTAATGTATATTATCTCAAAGTCAAACTCACTGATCGTGGAAAACCACCTATCCTACCTTGTATTCAGATTTGGTTGGTCAAACATATATCACAACCCACTGTGATCACTCATCAATACAAACCTCTTGCCAAGAAGATAATGGCTCCACATATTCAAGGTATGAAAAATAGATGCCATCTCAATATCACGAGTCACATAGTTATTCCCATGCTCATTCAACTTCTTGGACTCATAACACACCACATGTCCCTCCTACATCAAGACCCCACCAAGTCCTCTCTTGTCGACATCTGTACACACCACGAACTCTTTATCTGGATATGCAATCTTAAGGACTAGAGTATTTTTCAACAACTGCTTCAATTGTTGAAAACTGGATTCACATTCCTCTGTCCATTCAAATTTCTTACCTTTCTTATGAAATGATGTAATAGGATATGCAATGCGTGAGAATTTCCTGATGAACGTCCTGTCGTAACCTGCTAGCCTCATGAATGATTTGACTTCATCCACATTCTTAGGAGCTTCCCACTCCATGATAGCCCTTGTCTTTTCTAGATCCACTGTTATGCCTTCCTTGGAGACAACATGTCCCAAGTAATGTACCTCTGTTTGAAAGAATCTGCACTTCCAAATATTAACATACAACTGATTCTCTCTTAGAAATATCAATATTGTAGCTAAGTAATACTAGGATTCACCTCCTTCCGAGGTAAGATGAGTGTAAGAATCCAGGTGGGTTGCTTCAGCCTAGTATTACTTTAAGAATCCGGTTGGGATTTGAAACATTGGCAAAAAATGGTTCTTACTGTGGATTCTCCGGTAACAAAGTCGAAGATTCAATACTGTAGCTAAGTAATTACTTAGCTACAGTATTACTTAGAAATATCAATGCTGTAGCTAAGTAATACTGTAGCTAAGTAATACTAGGATTCACCTCCTTCCGAGGAAGTCCAGAATCCATTGCCACAATCAAATTGCATCCAATGTCCAGTGCTATAATCTTGTGCCACTTGTCCTCTTAGCGAATAGTTATCGACTCATTTTACTAGGGCACACTCCCAATGTGCCTTTGGTTCCATCTGGAAATGCTAATGACCAAAATAAATATATCCTTGGCCTTCCCTTATCTTCTACACAGTCCCTCGGGAAATGTGGTTACCCCATCTGTGCAGTCACACACCTTCCAAGTTCCTCGACATCCCCTATCCTGGGTGATCCATCCCTTTGAAAGGCTTCCTTGCATTGGAAAGTCAAACAACCAAGGCATATACCTACCTCAAACCATCATACCAGTCATAGCATGCCAATGGAAATCAATGGACACTATTGGGTACCAGTGTCCCACAATGGCGCTGCTCCTGAAGTGCTTTACCAACATACTGCTGCATGTTCCAATTCCTTTTGTCATTGCTATTAATTCACACAGTCGATTTCAACCACCCAACCGAGCATTTCTGTGCTTCCTCTACCAAGCACATAACTTCCATTAGATTTAAAATAATTTGAAATAAATTCAAATCATACCTAATTGGTAGCCCGTCAATAAGGTACACTTGAATTCTTTTCGCTTCCTGCCACAACAAGTCAAACTAGCATCTTTGACCAAATCATCACGTATAAACACATCACATCAGGTTAGCTCAAAACAAAACCATCATAGATCAAAATCGTAAATTACATGTAACCATCATAAACCAAAATCATAATTCACACACATAATAAAACCGAAATAAAATACTGATACTTATCCTTTAACCAATCCTTAGCTTCTACCTTTTCCTTTATTTTGTATGCACTTCAGATCAGTTTCCACACTCGAAAAACACCTAGTGCCTTCTCCTAAACCATGTGTAGATACACATAGTGTGCATCACACACATACAACCACACACGACATACAATGCCATGAAATACATGCACCTATACCTGACATACAACACATACACCTACACCCATTGTACAACACAAAAAAATACATACACCTACATCCAGTGTACACTACAACACAATACATACACCTACACCCGATGTACAAAACAATACATATACGTACATAGAGTACAACACAACAAATACACATGTCATGATACCACAACTACACCATGCACATACATAATACCAAATGTACACAACATAACATGTACGACATGCACATAATACCACATGTACACTAGTACCTCATGTACAACATGTACATAGTACCACCTATACGAAACACCACTTGCATAATGTGTTCACATCATCGCATGTACACGACACCACTTGTACATCGTGTACAGAACACCACATGTACATTGTACCACATGTATAATGTGTACACAATGCTAGACATACATAGCAGGACATGCATGACATTTACACAGTACCATATGCACAACATGTATACGTCACCACCTGCACATAACACCATATGTACAACATGTACAAAAAACCACATGCTCATAGTACCACTTGTACAATCATGCACACAAAACCATATGTACATAGCACCACATGTACAACATGCACACAACACCACATGTATAGAGCATTGCATATCAAACATGTACATAACATCATTTGTACAAATCACTGCATATCCAACATGCGCACAACACCATATGCATATAACGCCACATATCCAACGTTTACATAGCACCATCTATGCCCAACACTGCATATGCAATATTCACACAACACTATTTGTACCACACTATATATAACATTGCATAGCAACGTGTACACACACTATATATACACAACACCACATGCACATAACATCACAAATGCAACATGTACAACATATACAATATATGCACAACAATAGTACCACATATCCAAAACCACATTGTCTCTACCAAGCAACCTTGCTTCCAGTGTCTCTCTGCCATCCATGCTTATCCTAGCATGCTACACATCATGTTGTTTTCATTTCACTGATGTATCTCTCAGCATTAGGTTGTCCATAACATAAACATAAACATAGTATAATAACATAATATCAATTCATATCCACATGATAGTGACCTTAGTGATCTGTCAAGCTACTCTTCCCACTTGATTCCTCATGAACTAAGAATCTCTTCATGCCATTCACCTGCATACACGATCATTCCTCCACAAGAATGATTCCTGATGACCTTGTCAAACAGTGACATAGAAACATACATACATACATACATATATATAAAATTAGCACAAAAATCATGATCTCATCAGAAAATGACATACCTACATACATACATGTATACATATATATACATCTACACAATCATGATCACAACATAATTACTAGATATCATAAGGTCAAGGTTAAGAGAACTTCCTTTATCCATGCAAGGCATATAGAACATTGAGAACAACAATTCCCAACATAGCTAAGGCATTTGGCCCCTCAAATATATTTAATTTACCTTTCCTGATTACTTTTTTTGTGACTGTCCCGCTATCATCTATTTACACCAATGGACCCAACCAACCCAACGAGTTGTTATACGCTTACATTCAGATGGCCTTATACATGCATTGAGCTTCATCTAGGCCTTACATTACCTGTTGGGTTTCATTTAGCTCTCCCCGAGTTCCACTAACTTTCCTATTTCCAAACCAATTACCAAGAACCAAACATAAAAGGAAAGACAATAAACAAACAAGAAGAAAACCATGGAAAACCGACAACAATATGACACCACAACCAAAGTGGTGTGGCCATGCACAAGACGCAAAAAAAAGTGCAATCAAGCACAAAAAATCACCTAAAGACTAAAATGACAAGGCTAACAACAGAGACCATGACTCAATCCCCATGGTTCCCAGTGCTTCCAAGGGAAATCTCAACATGAGCCTTCTTCTAGATTCCATGGCAATTTCTTTTCCATACAATCCCTTGCATCATACTGCCATCAACACGTAATTGTCAGTGATTAAATAAACATAACAATGCATTGGTTACCTTACTTTGTTGTGCCAAGCACGTTGCTTGCAATTGAACACATCCACACCATCTCTCAAGGGACTCCAATTCCCTTGACAGATCCACGTGTAACTAGAGACTAGCTAATATACCTATCAAATACAAGTTCATGAATCTAGCACATATCCACATAATGCCAGACAAGATTAAGGTTAAGAAGACTTATTGTATGCAAAACACTCATTTGTTTGTAATTAGGGTTTCCAAACATGGCTAAAAGAATTCTTGACCAAATTATTTCTTTGACCTTTTCCTTGTTGCAATTGAGTGTTACTATGCACTTTCACATCACCCAACCGTTAGTTATTTAAACACATCAATTATTACCTTGTCATGATAATACCAAGTATGTTTCCTGCAACTGTTCACACATGTTCCAAATATCAAGACAATCACATCTACTAATTTTTACCAAGACTAGCAATCTTGTCATAATTCATAGTCAACTCATAGTTATTAGACATAATACTACAACTGTCACCTATTACACTCACGTACATATAAGCTATCTCAACACATATGTGTTGATACAATCATATTAAAACAAGATCGTTCATTTAGGCAATCTTACAGACACATACTTATATCATGCAAGTAATCAAACATTCAGACAACATGTAGGAAGAATAATAGACACCAACAATCAAACACCAATTAAATGACATAATCAAACATTCAAGCAAAAAGTAGATGACATAAGAAAGCTCATACCTTACTATATTTCAGGGGATGCTATCTTGTCTACACAATCAATCTAGATTAGCATGATATAACTTCACGACATATCAACTCAAAAATAAATAAGGTCATGATATCCATAATAGTCACTAGCTAACATGTTCACATCATAAACTCATAAACATTTGTCATTTATGCATAGAAATCACATATGTACGATCAGTCTGGATTAGAACAACACAATGTCAAAAATAATTCGACTCATACTTGAATGTCATAACCCTAACCATCTGAATAGGCAAATCCAGTTTAGCATGATACATATAACATCAAGATCTTAATGTAATAACCCTAGTCATCAAGTTAGTAGCATATAACAACAACAAGTTATATATCATGCTCATAAAAAACATATAACCTAATCATCAAGCTAACTATCATATAACAATAGCAAGTTAACCTATAACATACTCATCAACAAAATATAACATAACCATCAAGTTATCTTACATAAAACAACAAGAGAAATGCATACAACCATAGGTTACTACCACTCATGACTATCTGACACTTGTGCATATGACTACACTAATCAATTAGCAACTATCATGTATGTAACCATAACATCAATAAACATGTACATAAACCTAATGTATATAACCCTAATGCATATAACAATCCATTAACTAACATACCTGCATGCTCAACATCCAAACCTGTATGACACCATGCTCTTGCCTCGAGATCCAATGCTGCAACTTCACTTTAATGATATGCATCTCCTGCTCTATCTCAGCCAACATATCAACATCACAACAACCAAAAGCATCATGATGACCTAATTTCATTCAATGACATCACAATGCATGTTCGACCTTCCATACATGCATAACAAATGCATATACAACCATACACTCATGACGACACATCCCACAACAATGCCCTCAACCTTCACATGGTGACATCACTACAACCATGATCAACACCATGTAAATGCAACACGCACATGGACTACAGACATAAGCAACACATATACAACCAACATGAATGCATTACCAACACACCGCCCATCTAGTGCGAGGGGTGAACCATGCTTTGATACCACTCTATGGTATCAAATATGACCTAAAGAGAGTGCAACCTGCTTTGATACCATCATTAGGGGAATTTTGAGGTCTAAAATGGGCCTCCTAAGAAAAAAGTACAACCAAAATAAACTTTATAAGAACCAATAGGATTCAAGATGATGATATCAACCATGGGGGATGATTCACCATTTTGGAGTAAAAAAGTAAAAAGATTAAAAAATAATAAAATAATAAAACTACTTTTTCAACTCGTATTTTTAGCTTATTTCCTTAAGGTTTTACACAAATTTTGAGCGGGAGTACTGGTTGGATGAAAAATTTAATTCCTCATCCAAGGAGTACCCATGTGCATACTTTTGATGGACCTTGGTACACAAAAAATGAAAAATACATGAAAAACGTGATTGCAATCAAGTCTACATGTATTTCTTATTTTTCGTGTAGTGGGGTCAATCAAAAGTATGCAACATGGGTACTCCTTGGATGAGGAACCAAATTTTGCATCCAAAGAGTGTTGCCGCTAAGAATTTGAGTAAACCCATAGGGAGATAAGTTGAAAATACGAGCTAAAAAAATAGTTTTTCCTTTTTTCCTTTTAAAATTTGATGATATAATCTAATTTTATTTTATTATTTCCACTATTATTTTATAATTTCCTTAGGAGGCCCAATTTAGACCTCAAAATTCCCCTAATGCTCTGTAACCACCCTCCTCCCACCTCTACCCAAGTAACCAGCCAACCGAGGTAAGCATGTGACGAGAGGATACTATGATAGGATTCAACCTCCTTGGTTACCTTAAGGAAATAGAATTGACGAAAACACATCAACCATACCTTCCACATTAGCAACAACACTCCTAGGAGGCAACCCAACCACTTAGACATTATGCCGCTAGGTCCCACTGAGTTCTTAGACCTTTTTACCTCTGGACCGTCTCATGCTATGGGCATGCCAACATCGAGGGACCTCTGGACACTCCTACAAGCTTGCATGCTTGCATCTAGGGACTTTTCGTAGCATACCTGTGCCAGGTTCTGTGAAATTTAAGGAACTTTTTCTAGCCCAAAATTCCAGCCACTGCCCAGAACTTGATATATCTTCCAAAATCCATTAAACACACGATGACAAGATTATAAAGAAAAAATAAACTTTAGGACTAGGCCTAACCATCCCAAACCAGGACTGACATTCTGTCAAACACTTGGCATCAATGCAATCTATAGGTATATGATACAAGACAAAACATGAATGACTAAAAACACTTATGAAACATGACAAGAAGGATCACCACCTTCTCCCTTGAACTGTTATGACATCAATTAGGTCTTGCATCCATCATTTTAACCATTACAAGTAAATACATGAAGTAGCCGTGACATGAACTAGTCAATTACCCATGCTTATAACAATCATAAAACCATGGAAATAGCAGTGATATAACAACCATTAAATCCATATATAAACAAGTGGAAAAGCAAGATAACTTAGCTTTTATTAACCATAGGAAAATCTGACTAGGTTAAAGACTTCCATGTACCACCCGGCTGTAGACATGGTTGAACCAAGTATTTCTTTTAGCCAGTCACCCCCGTGCCATATTCCAAGCATCAATGTGGATCTCAAGGATAAACTAATCCAAAAACAACCAAGGGAATGTAGAGGTTAAACCACCTCCACCCTTACCAAAACAATGATCACACCAAAACCGGTGCTTTGATTACAAAATCGAACTGAACTTGGAATGCCATCTACTATCCATCACTATCCTTGAGGAATTTTCTGTCTCCTTGTCTCTCAGGCTTTACCGAAATTCAATCCCAGATCACTAGGCCCTAAACCGAGACACCAACCTCTCAGGCTTTACCGCAATCCACACCAGATCACTAGGCCCTAAAATGAGACTCCTCCCTCAGGCTTTACCATTTATCTCACCAAAACCAATTAGGGGATGCCTTGGCCTTTGGGAATTAACCTTGAGACCACCTCCACCCCAAATTCTGAAATCCATTCGACAATTCCAAAGCTCAAAACTGAGATAAACATCCCTACACACCATGGTATCTGGAAAAGGCAAGGATAGGCTGAAAACGACTATCATAACCTGACAAAAGCATGCCACTGATAGCAAGAGAACCATACACCAACATGCAAAGGCATGCATGCCAAAATCAACTAGGAAATCACACATGCAATATGTTACCTACAAGTATTCTTGTTGAAGTTGCTTGATCCTGCTCTTCCTTCCTTGATCCTTTCTTTCCTTCCTTCCCTTTTGCTTGCTTTTCCTTCCTTGCTCCAAAGCTAGAGTGCTCCAAGAAAAATCTAAGTGTCCAAGAGTGAGAGAGAGAGAGAATAATGAGAGAGCTTAAAACTGAACTGGCCAATCCTACCAAGTGATCCTCAGAAGCCTTTTTATCAATGAGGCCTTTATTTTCTTCAATTTTCATTATTTTCCTTCATTTTCCTCCTCACATGAAACCTGTGACCTTTCACTTTATTTTTCTCCTATTTTCCTTTATTTTCATAAATAAATGTGCCAAAAATGTCTTTTTTCCTTTTTAATGCCTTATCCATTGCCCTTGGCAATTTCCTTAGCCATAAACACATTCAGTGATGCCCACTAGGATATCTTTGCCCAACATCCATCTTGGAATAAGCGTCCCTTAACCGTGGTCTTATTTTTCCCTTATTAACTTTTATTACATGAAATTTTCACCAGGGCTGTTACATCCAGAGGTTAAATCACCTCCAACCTCACCATACTGTGATCTCAGCTAAACCAACTTCGAGATCACAAAAATACTGAGCTTAGATGCCTCATAATTCCTTCACCATCTCTTGAGGATTTTTCTTATCTCCACCCATGTGTTGAGGGATTCCTAGATAAAAACATCTCCGCCCCCAACCCTTGGGATTTTCCTGATACCACCTCACCCAGATCGAAAACCTTCCAATAATCCAGAGCTCAATTGAAAAATAATCCCATTACACCATGGCTATCCAAAAATGGTAAGGCAAGGCTAGAAACCACTGTAAAAAACTGACAAAATCCATGCCATTGACAATAACGAAACCAAATACAACATGAGCATACCATCCATGCCAAAACTAACTAGGAAATCATACATGCAACCTATTACTTGCAAGTATTCCAACCTTGATCCAACCTTTCCTTGCTTGATTCTTGCTTTCCTTTGCTTTCCTTGTCCTTCTTTTGCTTGCTTTTTATCCTTATCCTCTTGTTTCTCTTCTCCTCTTTGAGACTTATTCCAAAACTGAACTGAGAAAAGGCTACAAACTAATGCTCTGGTGTCTTTTTATTATTGATGCCTCTACTTTCTTCACTTTTCCTTAATTTCTTTCAATTTCCTCCTCACATGAAACTTGTGACCTTTCACCTTCCTTTTCTCCCCTTTTCCATTATTTTCATAAATAAAATGCCAATAATATCTTTTTTACTTTTCAAAGCCTTTGCCATTGCATTTTCCAATTTCCCTTAGCCATAATACACAACAAGTCATGCCCACTAGGATATTTTCCCCAACATTTATCTTGGAATAAGTGTCCCTTGACGTTGGTCTTATTTTGCCTTTATTAACTTTATGACATGAAATTTTAATCTGAGGCTGTTACAGACCCATCCCCCTTAGGGGAACACCATCCTTTGTGTTCTGTGACACCTACAACCAACAAAATTACTGAAAACCATAACATACTGCCCATGGAGCTTTATAACTTAGCTCTATGTAGTATTTACAATGAACAACCTGCTTAGAAGCAAAACCATCATGACAAACATGAGAACATGACAACCATACTTCTTGTTGGAGCTTTATAACCCAGCTCATGGTGGTATTTACATCCATGTACATATATAATATACCAAATAGGCTTTGCCTCAATCAGAAAATAATGAAGGATACATAGCTCGTATCTGATCATCCATCTCCCATGTAGCTTCATCGGGCCCAAAGTTCTTCCACTGCACTCTAACTTTCTCGATTGCTCTGTTCTAAGGCATGAGTTATTTCCACTGCAATATGCACTGAGGTTCCAGTTGGAATTATCCTTTTGGTTCCACTTGCAATACAAACTAATCAATAACATGATCAACATCCTTTACATATATCTTAAGCAATGAAACATGAAAAACATCATGGAATTTCACCATTGGAGGCAGTGCAAGTCTGTAGGCCACTCTTCTAATCCTCTCAAGGATCTCAAAAGGCCCACAATACCATGGTGCCAACTTGGCACATGATCCAATCCTCAAGGAGCTCTTCTTAGGCTTGATGTGAAAGTACATATGCTCCTAGATCTGAAACTCCTTAAATGTCTTGTGCTGGTCTGCATAACTTTTCTGCCTGTCCTATGCTTCCTTTAGATTCTTCTTTATAACCCACATCTCCTATTCCATTTCTACCAACATATCCAGTCCAATAAGTACCCTATTCACTGGATCACTCCAACATATGGGAACATTATAGCTCTGCCCATAGAGTGCCTCAAACAGACTCATCCTCAGTGAATCCTGATAACCATTATTGTAAGCAGACTCAACCAATGGAAGGTACTCCTCCCATCTCCTCTATTTTTGCATTACATACATCCTTGACATATCCTCTAGAATCATATTGACCCTCTCTGTTTATCCATATGTTTGCGATGATAAGCTGTACTGAAGGAAAACTCTATCCCTAAACTTGCAAACAACTCCTTCCAAAACTTGGAAGTAAACTTAGCATCCATGTCTGACACAATCTTCTTCGGAACACCATGCAACCTCACTATCTCCCTGATGAAGACTTGTGCCACCTTAGTAGTTGAATAAGTATTCTTCATTGGAATGAAGTGAGCTACCTTGCTCAATCTATTGACCACAACCATGATAGAATCATGTTGCCTTGATGTCCTTAGAAGTCCTGTAATGAAATCCATGGAAATGACCTCCCATTTCCATTCTAGAATCAGAATAGGCTGAAGCAACCCACCTGGATTCTTACACTCATCTTTCACCTGGTGAGAGTCCAAACATATAGCCATAAAATCTATCACTTCCTTCTTGAAATTCAACCACTAGTATAACTTTTTCACTGTTGTCAACGTCTTCTGATATCCTGGGTGACCTGAATATGGCTTGACATGAAACTCTCTCAAGATAAACTTCTTGAGGGTACTTTCATCTGACACATATATCTTGTCCCTAAATCTTACCAAATCACCTACCGTGAGAATATAGTCCACATCCTGATCACCTGTACCCTGGTGTAACCTTCCTATAAGATATGATCCTTTAAATCTGTCCCATAAGAGCTCACTGGTGCAACATGGTTAATATGCACTCTCCTACTTAGAGAATCTACAATGCTATTCTCCTTGCCCTTAATGTATATTATCTCAAAGTCAAACTCACTGATCGTGGAAAACCACCTATCCTACCTTGTATTCAGATTCGGTTGGTCAAACATATATCACAACCCACTGTGATAACTCATCAATACAAACCTCTTGCCAAGAAGATAATGGCTCCACATATTCAAGGCATGAAAAATATATGCCATCTCAAGATCACGAGTCACATAGTTATTCCCATGCTCATTCAACTTCTTGGACTCATAACACACCACATGTCCCTCCTACATCAAGACCCCACCAAGTCCTCTCTTGTCGACATCTGTACACACCACGAACTCTTTATCTGGATATGCAATCTTAAGGACTAGAGTATTTTTCAACAACTGCTTCAATTGTTGAAAACTGGATTCACATTCCTCTGTCCATTCAAATTTCTTACCTTTCTTATGAAATGATGTAATAGGATATGCAATGCGTGAGAATTTCCTGATGAACGTCCTGTCGTAACCTGCTAGCCTCATGAATGATTTGACTTCATCCACATTCTTAGGAGCTTCCCACTCCATGATAGCACTTGTCTTTTCTAGATCCACTCTTATGCCTTCCTTGGAGACAACATGTCCCAAGTAATGTACCTCCGTTTGAAAGAATCTGCACTTCCAAATATTAACATACAACTGATTCTCTCTTAGAAATATCAATACTGTTGCTAAGTGTTTGGCATGCTCTTCTTCATTCTCATAATATATCAGTATATCATCAATGAATACAATAAAAAATTTTTCCAAATAAATATGCAACACACTATTCATCAAACACATAGAATTAGTTGGGGCATTTTTCAAACCAAAATGAACAAAAAAGAACTCATAATGCCCATACCTAGTCATGAAAGCAGTCTTGTATATGTCCTCTTCTTTGATGCGTACCTGATCGTATCCCGATCTCAAATCAATCTTCGAGAACAATTTTGATACCTTCAACTGATCAAACAAGTCATCAATCCTTGACAATTAGAACCGATATTGATCGTCACCTTACTCAGCTACCTGTAATCAGTGCACAATCTAAGAGTACCATCCTTCTTCTTCACAAACAACACCGGTGCACCCCAAGGTGATACACTTGGCCTAACATATCCATTAGCAAGCATTTCCTTCAGCTGCAACTTCAACTCTACTAACTCTCATGTGCTCATCCTATAAGGTGCCTTTGATGCTGGTGCTACCCTTGGTACCAACTCAGTAGAAAAGTCCACTTCCTTGTAGGGCGGAAACTATGGAATCTCTATTGGAAACACATCTTGAAACTGTTGTAATACAAGGTATCTCTTGAAGATTTCAGCATCCTCAACATCCTTACCCTTGTCACTGGAAGTATGGATTATAAACATCACACACCCTTTCCTGCAATTACGCTTAGGCTACATAGCGGTGACCATCCTCATTGCTATAGGCTTCTTCTTTCCTTGCAAGATTCTCTCTTCCCCATTATCATCCAAGCACTCAATAGCCTTGACATAACAATCTACTTTGGTCTTATGAAGAGACAACCAATCCATACCCAAAAGCATATTATATGATCCTAGTGGCAGTAAATTCAAATGTGTTGTTGTAGGCATACCATTCAAATCAAATTCAGAATCTATTACCCAATGATGAACTCTCTTCTTAGTACCTATATCCAACTACACCAACCAAGAATCTGCATGCACTTCTTTTCTCAAACCACACTTACCCACCAGGTGAGGATTAACATAACTATAATTAGATCTAGGGTCAATAAAAATAGAAACAACTTGACCATGAATCTTACTTTCCATCTCAATAATGGATGCATGGCGATCTTCTTCCTTGTTGTCCACAAATGCATAAATCCAATTAATGCTATGACCAACATCCCCAACTGTCTGCACCTCCTGAGCACTGTAGATCTAAGGCCTTTTGTCCTGGTATAATGGACAATCCTTCTTGCGATGATCTTTGCCACATATCCAACACTGCAATGGTCCCCTACCATCACCTCTAGTCTGTTGCATCCTAGGTTGTGACCCGTGCCCCTTCTCAACTGCATTGAAATTCTTGTAAGGAGCAACATTTTCTTTCTCACTTGCATCCTGAGGTGTTCCTTACTTTAGTGGCCACTTTCCTTTAACCTTCTCATTTCCTTTCAAATCATTCTTAGGCTCAACTTTGCGCTTTGGATTCTCATAGCAATGATTCAAATTCCAGATGGCCTCCTCCAATGATCTAGGCTCATCAAACTCAATCATGTCTCTACATGCTATTGGCAATCCACTGATGAATATATGAATCTTAGCCTTCTCATCCTTCTGGTAAGGCACATACCTCAATAGCTCCAAGAACTTGCTAGTGTACTCATCATTTGTCAGAGAACCCATCTGCAACTCATAGAACTCCTTAGCTATATCATCATAATATCTCTAAGATAGGTACTTCTTCTTGAAGAGTCTCTCAAACTCATCCCAAATCAACTCTTCTTCTAGAATTCCCTTAACGTTCTTCACATCTTCCCACCAAATATCTACTTTCCCTTTAAGACTGAAGGTGGCTATCTTGGCTTTCATGGTCTCTGAATAACTATTCAATCTAAATAATTTCTTCATCCCAAGCAACCATGCCTCTACATCTTTTTATTTCTTCACCTCTCCATCAAACGCAGGAGGCTTGAATTTCTTGAACTCCTCAAGAAAGTACTCACTCTTATAAGGATGATGACAACGATGATGGTGATAATTTCTCTTGGATTAGGAACTAGAATGATGCCCATACATAACAGTCCTCCTGACAGGTGTATCTAGCGATCTTATGCCTCTGACTATATCCCCTTTATCCAACATGTATCCGGATCGAGACTTGCTACCATAGACTCCATTATTTTTCTCTTCCTTCTCTTGACTAATCCTTAACTATCTTTGCCTTTACAATTATGACAAACTTTGAAGAATTGTTGCATTGACTTCTACCTTCTTTTCATGGGCCCTTGCAAGTATTTCCTAAGCCTCAACCACCTTGTCATTGTATGTTATGAAACTTTTGATCGATGCCCTCAAACTCCTCAATGTGTCTGTTATACCAAGAGAATAATCATCTACTTGATGCCCAACTGATCTATAGGGAGAGTCATGGGAACTGTAGTCTACCATTTTGCTCGTCATCTTTCATTCTCTTCTTCATGCAAGTAGGCCATGTCAGATAAACCAAATATATAACAAAATCAAAACCATACCTCATTGATGTTCAGGGGAGGCTTATCTCATATGAAATAAAAATCCACGTTAGCATTTATCGTGCTAATATATACATAATCATAATCACATCAATATAACAACATCATGCATGAGCATACCAACTGTGTACCATGACCCCATGCATGATGACCATAACCATGACAACATTTTATTTTACCCAAAGAGAGCATAACCTATTTTGATACCACCCTATAACCTGCCTCCTCCACATTTAACCACTTTCACTGATTTTCCCGGGGTAAGCATGAGCTAAGGGTCACTATGATAAGAGTCAACATCCTATATGAACTTAAAGAAATGGAGTTGACAACTTGAGACTTTACTAACCTCCCTTCAGTGCCACAGGACCTCCAGGAGCAAACCAACCCCTTCAGGTGTCCAACCCCCGAGTTAACTCTCTATTTCACTAACCTAGAGCGTCAGTTACTCCCTTGCCAAGGCCTCCAAGCGACTGTAACCCTCTAGTTTCTCCCAAAGGTTTCTTCCCAATGATTGTGGAATTTTTAAGCCAGTATTATGCCATTGACCCTGAATTCCAAGACACTTTTTTAGGGCCAAGAATCAAGCCCCTGCCCAGAACTCATTGAAACTTCCAGAAATGATGAATCGCATAGAAATGAGGCTTCCAAACCAAAACTTAAACCAGAACTTGACTTGCCCTCTCCTAACCAAGACTGACATTCCATTAAAGACATGATGAACATGCAACCTACAATTCATGAATGCATATCTGAACATAAGGATCTGAAAACTTATATGAGGTTTAACAAGAAGGATTTATGCATTCTCACAATAGTTGTCATAACACCAATTAGGTCATGCATTCATTAACCATACATTCATTGAATGAAATGTGATAAGAGCTATACTGAGCGCTATAATATAACCATGCTTATAACTAGGATATAACGAGATGGATAACAATGATAGAACAACCATTAAAGCCACATAATAAAAAGTACATTTACTTATCAAAGACAATAGAAACTTAGCTCTTATTAACCATAAGAAAAAACCAACCAAGTTAGGACTTCCATGTACCACCTGACCATATATTGGGCTGAACCAAATCTTTCTTTCAGCCAATAACCTTGGTGCTATATTTCAAGCATGAATGTGGGATCTCATGGGATAAAACAATCCATAAAAAACCAAGGGAATCCAGAGGTTAAACCACCTCTGCCCTAACCACACCGTGACCTCACCTAAACTAGCTCCGAGTACACAAAACCAAACTGAGCTTGGATGTCGCAGAATTCCTTCACCATCTCTTGAGGAATTTTCTTGTCTCCACCCACCTATTGAGGGATTACCAGA
Source organism: Pinus tabuliformis (assembly GCA_031772625.1). Classification (NCBI taxonomy): domain Eukaryota; kingdom Viridiplantae; phylum Streptophyta; class Pinopsida; order Pinales; family Pinaceae; genus Pinus; species Pinus tabuliformis. The sequence goes on from CM062807.1 coordinate 141,476,015, forward strand.
GAAAACCATCTCCAACCCTAACCCTTGGGATTTTCCTGATACCATCTCACCCGGATCCAAAACCTTTTGGTAATCCAGAGCTCAGCCGAAAAATAATCCTATCACACCATGGATATCCAAAAATGGCAAGGCAAGGCTAGAAACGATTGTAAAAACTCGACACCACCAACAACAATGAAACCAAATACACACATGCATATACCATGCATGCCAAAACCAACTAGGAAATCATACATGTAGCCTCTTACCTGCAAGTATTCCTACTGAAGCTGCTTGATCCAAACTTTTCTTGCTTGATCCTTTATTTCCTTTGCTCTCCTTGTCCTTCCTTTGCTTCATTTCTTTCCTTCTCCTCTTTGTGCTCTTCTCCTCTCTGAGACTAATTCCAAAACTGAACTGACAAAAGGCTACAAATTGATGCTCTGATGTATTTTTATTATTGATGTCTCTACTTTCTTCATTTTCCCTTAATTTTCATTCAATTTCCTTCTCACATGCAACCAGTGACCTTTCACCTCCATTTTCTCCTATTTTCCATTATTTTCATAAATAAAATGCCATTAATACCTTTTTTTCCATTTCAAAGCCTTTTCCATTGCCTTTGCCAATTTCCCTTAGCCATAATACACAACAAGTGATACCCACTAAGATATTATTCCCAACATTCAGCTTGGAATAAGTGTCCCTTGACCTTGGTCTTATTTTTCCTTTATTAACTTTATTACATGAACTTTTAACCTGGGGTTGCTACATCATCCATTTGCAGGTCCTACATTCCATGGGATGCATTCCAAAAGATAGGTAGTTGTTTTATGTTCTTCTACTCCTATACTAGAAGCATGAATGGTTTTTCTGCTACCCTTGACGAAGACCACACTGTTGCTCTCTCAAAACTTCCGCAAGTTTTGTCTATATTTTCCAAAATAACAAGAATTCTACATGGGTGAAGATCGAGAAGCCAACTTTTCCACTATGCCGTGCTGCGAATTAGTATATGCGTGGTGAAATGAATTGTGTTCTTGAATTTTTTTTTTGGAATTTGTAACTGAAACATGTTGAGCTTGATCAACTTAACATGTAAATGCTATTTGTTAGAATTGATCACTCTAACAACGACGAATTGAAGTTGGAAAGATTCAAGAGGAAGACACCAAGCTTGGATATGTATTTTTCTTTGAAGAAATTGGTGAAGTGTGACCGTGGGAGTGGATATTAGTTGGGTGATGCACCAATAGAAGGACAAACAAGGTAAAATATTGCGTGTTGAAATATAGCAGACTCATAGTATATGTCACATACACTACTAAGCAAGTCTAGGATGTTTTGTAGTGGTCAGTATGTACCTGGTAACTCCAAGAGTTGGAGTTGTGTTGTAAGCCTTGTAAGGCATGTGTATCCCCATATAGTTCGTGGTAATCTAAAAACCACTTTGTATTTGCAGTGTCGGTTTGCGGTAAGCCAGAAAGCACATGTAAGAGTGAAGTGGGATAGAGATTCTTGTTGGCATGGTTTGGGGTTAGCCGAGGAACCCTCGGCTTGGTTGAGTCAGGTCTTTGGTGAGCCTTAGTGGCTGGAGTGTCCTAGTGGCAGGTTTGTAGCCCAGAGTGGCTGGAGTGCCCTAGTGGTAGTTTTGTGGCCTAGAGCAGCTGTGGTGAGCCTTCGTGGCTGAGTTGAGCCTTCATGGCTGTGTTTAGACTTGGTGGCTGAGAGCCCTTGGAGCCATGGTTGAGGATGACCCGATAAAACCCAGATGAGGGTGATCCGATAAAACCCACAGCATGGTTATGGGTAATTCGATAAAACCCATGATGATATTGGAGGGGGATTTACAGGTACAGGTGTGCAATTATATTGGTTGAAAGGACCATGTATGCGAAGGACATCGTACAAGATTGGAAATTGCAGTGGTTAGTACCCATGCATTCCAGTGGCTGGTTGCTCCTTTATATGGACATCAACATATTCTTTTATGTTTGACCACAACTAGACTTTGCAGATTGATATCAAGACAAGTACTCATTAAGGGGGTGTGTTGGAATATTAATTCCTATGTCTCCGTTGTGACTTTATGATGCAGAAGCATTTAGACCTAGTCAGCAATGTGATGGTATGATCACATGTTGTGGCTAACAAAGGGTTGGAAGACAAGGGATTAGTTAATTTTATTAATTTAAATGTATGAGAGTGTTTATTTGTTGTCAAAATCTAAGCAGAAAAGGGTATAAGTGGTTGATTGATCCTCCCTGCGTGGAGATCAGGCCAAATAGTTAGATTATCTGGTTTGAATAGGATATAAGGGATTTGAAAGCTTAAATTAGCATTTGTTTCAGAAAAGAGTGGATTAAAGAGATTCTTTAGGGAAGAATGAGAGATTTTTGGATCTGAACTAAAAGGGTTCATGAATCTGCATTTTGTATAAATTGTAATCTTTTGGAATGAGCAGGAGGTTAGGTTAGGTTAGGTTAGATTTAGATGGAAAGATAAGATGGATGAGCGAGGGGAAAACTGAAACAGTCGAGTGTGACAGTTTCTTCTGTAAATAGTTATTAATATGAATACAGTGTGGATTGTGTATTTCCTTGTGTAATTGAGTATTGAGTGTAATAGAGTAGGCAGAGTGTGTTACACAGAGGTTAGATAGTGTAGAGAGAGCTAAGTAGAAGAGAAAATAGATCAGAGCACGAGATGCTCTATACATGATGTAAGGACTGTTATGAATAAAAGGGGTTTGCGTACAAAGCTTGTTTTGCGTGATCTTTTGTATGTGATTGGTTTCATAGATCGTAGGTTGAATCCTCTATAATTACAGTGAACAGTTAAGAGCCTGGATATGCTTTCATAAAAGGTGGAGCATATAGTTTAGAGACTGACTAACTTGGTGGATGTGCTAAGTCTTGGTGGAACCTGTTAAATTCATGAAGAAATCTCAAATTAAGTTAGGACCGTCCGTTGGCTGGTAGATCCGATGGTGATCAGCAACTGCGGGGGCAAGAGTGTACGGATTTCTTGATCGTGGTTGAAGCCCCGCATTCAATCCTAGCCGTCGATCTCATATTCAACGTCTTACGCCATAGTCAACTACGGGGGTTAAGCTGTTTTTTTAACCGGGTGCTAGTTGGAGTCCTGCAATCCGTAGATCTGATGGCCTCTTATATCCAACGGCTGTCGGGCCAATAAGTGATAGGGCTTTAATTCCAAAAATGGACCCGAACAATTATAGGCCAAAAATTTATATTCCTTATCAGCTTCGATAGGACGGTTAAACATCGTGCATGGTCCCTGACCGATATCGTTGCTGACCATTGGATCAAGTGTGTTTTGATCAAACGGTGGAGGATCAATGATTGGTTTCGCATCGCAATATTCCATGAGTGATGAACCTGGCCTTACGAAAATGCAAAATGTGATGTGCGATGATCGGGTGAACCATCAACCATCAGATTGAAAGGGTAAGATCAACAGTGGAGAATATATCGCAATATTATTTGTGGAAAGGTAGACACGATAGGAATTGAACTTGGATTTATTTTATTTAGGTTCCAGTCTTCGACGTCCAGAGTGGGATCGGCGTGTGTTGAAGGGTTCTAAGTTATTCCGCTGATTGGTGATTGGTTGGGTTTTTGTTAAAATAGACCAATACACAGGCTTCCGTTGTATACGTGGGCATAACACATAGGTCCACATGGGATTTTGACAAGATGTCAGTTTCCTAGCATTATTTTTCGTATCAGAGCTATACCAATGGTCTGTGGAGTTTGGTTGAAAGGCTGAATTTTATTCTCAGCAAGTAGCCTTGACAAAGAAGCAAATGAAGCAATTTTTAGCAGAGAGACTATAAGAAAAAGTCTCGGAATGATCAGAAGAATATTGGGGATACCTGTTAGAATTCTTAATTAGAGGCAGTTTGATATTCTGTCAGAATTGTTGAAATCTGGGAATTACTACAAGATATTGTAGATCTGGTAAGAAGATTTATTTTGCGATTTTACAGAGATTTGTTTTGAATGTCTGAAGAACAAAAAGGGAGTGAAATTTGAGAGGAGGAGATGTTTTCCTTTCAGGATAATGAAATTTCCATGTAAGTTGATTGAATGATTGGTTTGGTTTAAAAGGTAAATTGAAGTAGAAGGTTTTGAATTTAAAGTCAAATAGAAGAGTGGGTTGCTATGACTGAAATCATTTAAATGATTTGAAGAATTTTAATGATTAAGGATTGCTTAAAGTATTGTTGAAGATAATGATATTGATGGTTGAAATAACAGAGATTGGGTTTAATAGACCGAAAGAAGAACCACTACAAGGAATGAATTTTGGAATTTGTAGGAGAAAGACAAGATTTGCTTACAACAGATTATCAGAAGTAATTTGTAGTGTGTCATGAATTTTTAAATATAGGTAAATTTCAAATTGAATCTTAATCATAAGAGGAAGAATAGTTGTTGACTGTATGGAGTCTTTTGAATGGAGAAGTTTAAATGAAATAGTGAACAGATGAATCATTTGGAAAAGATTTAACTGATGGAATGGGAATTAGTTTTAAGACATCTTTGAAGGAAAATTGGCAGGTTTGAAAGGTACTTTGATGTATCTTGAGATAATATTGTACAGGTCAATGGAAGCAGCGAAATTGCTAGAAGGAAGAATGAATTGTATCAGCATCATAGCACATGAGCTATGTTAAAGAAGATGAAGCAAGAAGAACTCTCAGATGAGTAAAGGTGACAGTACCCAACAGTAAATGAAATTACTGAATGAAAGAAGGAAGTGAGCAATTGAAGATGCAACAACCTAGAGCAAGGAGTGTTCAAGAGAAGCTGAGAACAACTTCCAATTGCGGTTGGGTAGAAGTTGTTGAGGCAGCTCCACAATTGTGATTGTGGGTAGAGTTGTCTTAAAGATAACAATTCCAACAAGAGGAGTGCTGGGTAGAATTGCTAGTTAGTGAAAGGTTCGAGAAAAGAACCAATAGATGCCAAAAGGCTAAACTCAAAAATTTTTGGTGAGGCATGAAGGAGACTTGTTACAGATGAAAGAAAGGGCTAGTTGCAGCTCACCCGTGAACAATGAAAGTTCACCAGGGGAAGAAATGGAATTGACTACTGATAGTCATATCAGGGGTACAGAGGAAAGTCACAGACAAAGGAAAAAGAGTGCCAAAGCAGTTGGACTCAAAATAATGAGTAAAGAAGAAATGGACATAGAGTTGGCTGAGATGAAGGTAGAACTCAGTCATTTGAAGAAGCTGGTACAGAAAGGAATCAGAGAAGATTTGAAACAAGGATTTTATGTGGGGAAAAGAGTTAAGTGGCTTGTTAGATAATTGTTTTCCGAGAAATTAATTCTCCGAACAGTTGAGGATAAAGGAGTAGAATACATTTGTGAACCAGCGAAAGGATCTCTCCTTGGGGAAGGAGACAGTGATGACAATGATGATAGTGACAAAGAGATGATCTACACAGATTAGCATGAGAGCAAGGTGTTGGTAGCATCTTCACAGGCAAGAGAATTTCATAATTTTGGGATTAATTATTTGTGTGAATGTAAAGTTGTAGATATGAAGCCAAACGAAATTGACTCTATGAAAGAGGCAAAGACAAGAAAACCAGAAATGGAGGTGTAGGAAGACTTTCAAGACTTCAATTGGTGGAGAAAATTAGAAGGTATGAGTAAATGGTTGTGTCTTCTCTTAGTGAAAACTTATTGGATCATGTTAGAAGGAATATTAACATGGATAGAAAACCAATGGAAAATGGACAGAGGGAGAGAAGCTAATGCATTGCAGGGTTTTGAAGAGAAGAGAAGTGAAGCTGACATAGAGACCATAGCTGAAGAAGTTAAGTCAAGGAAATCTTTGAAAGATCAAAGTCTTATCATAGAAGAGAAGGAGACATTGTTGTCTTATTTGGATAAACTGAGTGCTAGAGAAAATTGTGAAGGACAGGGGGATGTTATGCAGACTTATGATGAAATTGTCAAGCACAGTCAAGAAGCTGCAGTTACATAAGTTTTCTTTGATGAAAAGGAAATAAGAGATGTTGAGGAAGAATTTCTCAGTAACTTAGTGAACTATCTGAACAGTTCAAAGGAGCATGCAAGTCTGGTCAATGAGAGTTCAGATGAAGAGCCTTGTATTTTTGAAACTGACATGATGTGTATATTTTCAGGTTTGACAGGTGATGAACAACAATTGGACAATGTGCTCATGCATGTTGATGAAGAAGTGAAACTGTTTGAGGAAATAGTTGAAATAGAAGGATATTTTGAGCATGTATTTAATATTTTTGAGAATGATGGTATTGACAGGGAAATTGTCATGATTAAGGAAGCTGAAGACAAACAAATGGAAATTTATGATGATAACCAGAATGAAGTATCTTCAGTAGAAAATCTAGACAGTGTGGAAAATGTGAAGGAATGTATGATGATGTTGACAAATACAGAAGTTCAGGAATTCTGTGATTTTAAAGTGGATTATTTTTATGAATCTGTAAACCATGAAGAAACTCTAGAAAACCAGAATTTCATTTCTGTTGTAGGTGAAGATGAAACAACATTAATTATTTTTACAGAAGGTGAAAGGATACTTCACAATGATATATTTCAGGAGAATTTAATTCTTGAATTGTTGAATGACATTTTTGTGTCAAAATAGGGAATATTCTGTAATGAACAGGAAAGTGCTCAAATGAAATTTATTAACAGCTTTATAAATTTTGCAAAGGATCAGTATAAGGACTTGATGGCAGAGTTATTTGTGGAGATAGAAATCCATAGTAACTTTAAATCTGATAATTGTGGCAGAAATTCGGTTTTATACAGGAAAGAGGAGTCATATGAAAATGATATGCTTATAGGAGATGAGGGAAGATTCATATTACTGGAAAAAACCAATAAGATAAAGGGAAAGATTATCTTTAATGATAATGAAAGGGAAGCTATAGAGTACAAGCAACAATTTGTAAATGACAGAGGTGAAGAAGAATTGGATAGAAATTTCATAATTTCTATGGTAAGGGAGAATGTACAACAGATAGATGTCAGTGGAGTTCAACTAAGAACAAATTGTAAAGAGGCAGTTGAGAAAGTGTGGAATATGAAGTCAGTTAAGAAGAAAGACAATAAGGAAGAGAAATCAACAAAAGAAATTTGTATCAGCAAGGAAAGTGGACAACAACAACATAAGATTTGGAATCCTGGAAGAACAGAAGTGACAGTGGCAGAAGAATTGAATCAACAACATGATGAAAGTGATGACCAATTACAAAGTAAAGTTTGGGATACTAGATGATCAACAAAAGAAACACATGACCAGGAGGTTATGAAAAATTTCAACTTTGGGAGTCTGATGCAGGAGCATTTAGACCTAGTCAGCAATGTGATGATATGATCACATGTTGTGGCTAACAAAGGGTTGGAAGACAAGGGATGAGTTAATTTTATTAATTTAAATGTATGAGAGTGTTTATTTGTTGTCAAAATCTGAGCAGAAAAGGGTATAAGTGGCTGATTGATCCTCCCTGTGTGGAGATTAGGCCAAATAGTTAGATTATCTGGTTTGAATAGGATATGAGGGATTTGAAAGCTTAAATTAGCATTTGTTTGAGAAAAGAGTGGAGTGAAGAGATTCTTTAGGGAAGAATGAGAGATTTCTAGATCTGAACTAAAAGGGTTCATGAATCTGCATTTTGTATAAATTGTAATCTTTTGGAATGAGTGGGAGGTTAGGTTAGGTTAGGTTAGATTCAGAAGGAAAGATAGGATGGATGAGCAAGGGGAGAACTAAAAAAGTCGAGTGTGATTGTTTCTTCTGTAAATAGTTATTAATATGAATACAATGTGGATTGTGTATTTCCTTGTTTAATTGAGTATTGAGTGTAATCGAGCAGGCAAAGTGTGTTACACAAAGGTTAGATAGTGTAGGGAGAGCTAAGTAGAAGAGAAAACAAATCATAGCCATCGTAAATTCCTAGTCGAATATTTCACTTGATCTTATAAGTGAACCTTCATTCCATCCACCTGTTACTAACCAGTAGTATTCTTTGGTGAATGAAGTGAAGCTTGGGGGACATGTACCTCAGATTGAGTCATTATGTTGGGGGCATGCAAACTGATCTCAAGCATAGTTTATCTTTTTTTCAATCTTGTGTAAAAATGAAACCAAACCCAAGCATAGTTTGTTTCCATTTCAAGCTTGTGTAAAAATGAAACCAAATCCAATAATAGTTTGTTTCTGTTTCAAGCTTGTGTAAAAATGAAACCAAATCTAAGCACAATTTTTTCTCATGTTTCAAGCTTCTGAAAAAATGAAACTATATTCAAGTATACTCAAGCATAGTTTCCCATGTTTCAAGCTTGTGTAAAAATGTGACCATTCCCACTTTACCTCTCATGATTGCCATCTTTATCAACTTGTTTTTTCTGGATGAGCGTTGGTTTTTTCATTCCATCATCACCATCTCTTTGGCCGATGATACACTTTCACTTGGTTGTTTTAACTTTGCTTGAGGAACATCTATGATGAGTGGTCTTATTAGCTAGCCTCTTGACCTTTACATGTTTTGAGTAGTTCCATCATAACTGGAACCAGTTTCTATCCTTTTATACCACTCGTTCCTCCAGGTGGAGTCATCTTTAATCTCTTTTCTGACTCTCGAAATATGAAAAGATTGTGTCACACATTGTTAAGAGGTTCTCTTAAATATTGTTTTCTACCTTTTCAAATTCAAGAGACTATCTATGAAAAGGGACCTCTGGATTTTCCTTTTTGCCTCTTTCTCCAACTCTCTAAACATGAAAAAGACATCGAGTTACTCCTCTGTCGGTACTGTAAAACTTAAATGACGCATGACTTGTCACCATGACAAGATCAAGTTACTCCTTCCTAGCACTCGTTAAAATTACTAGGATGGATTCATCCGAAGGATGAAATTATACGACAAGCATATGGTGTCCTCTTCAAGCTTGGGATTAAAAATAAATAGGTACTTACTAGAAATAGTGGGGGAAAAATGGAAATAAATGTGTCTTGTATTCTGTATGAAAGGCAACATGTCGCTCTTGAACATGCAACTCATCTGCATTTCGTGTCGGGTTTGAGATATCCTCAGTTAGCCACTTACCTTCCTGTGTTTGGGAAATCTATTTGCCTATGATTTGATCACCCCTGTTTTCATCATGACAATTGATTCCATTTTGAGTCAAGTTTCGCTCATCTCCAGAGTTGTGTTGACGATATGTTCAAGAGAAGTCCTATCTACAAAAGTCAAACCTCTTATACCTATGTGACCTTCTTTGTAACAATCCTGAATCACTCCTATCATTTTGAGATATCCTATGTTTCGTGTCGATGATGTGGGAAACATTATGGCCCTCCTTCAATGGATCACTTTTTGTTGACTTTAGCTCATTATCTAGGAAGTCTATTTAGAAATTCCCTTTTAGTACCTTGGAGCTTGCATGCCTCAATGGCATGGTTCTTCATGTTCAATGACAGGCTTACATCATTGGCCTTTGATCGAATGATTCGGAAAGTGTTCGACTTCAACTCACATATTCACACTTGTAGATTGTACTGGTGTACCTTGAGGGCCATCGTCATTATTAGTGGTTTCTCTCGCGCCTTTTAATGGTTTACATTATTGACTGGTAATTTGGTGGTTTCTACCATGTTCGATGTCCACACATCTATTCACATGGTTAGATTCGTACTTCGATCGAGATAGAGATGAAGACCTTGTATCTCATCTGTTAAAATCCAAGTTGCAAGGGGTTATTGAGTATTCATGATTGTATACATGATCCTTTTCATATGGATGGTTGCATCCATGTCATGGATCCATAGAGATATCCTTTTCAGATGGATGGCTGTATCCATACCATGGGTTCATGTATTATATTTTGATTCCTATTTAGATGTATTATCAGGCATATGTATATATCAGAGAAGTCATATATTGTATCATGTTTGATTTGAAAGTTTCATGATGGTGGTCTTCGAAGCTCCTTGCCTTAACTGAAAAAGCACTTCAACTATCACTTCATGTTCGACTTTCGTGCTTAGGGGGGCATCTGTTACACAATATTTTGTCACATTCCCAACTCTATACCTGAAGTGTCATCCTTTGTTCCATTGTCATCACAAATTTCATAAAGCGACAAAAGCTGTGTAAACTCATTCACCATGAATTATATGCTCAATACATCCCTGAAGAGATGGAGAACTAATGTCTTGAAGAAATCCTGGAAAAACTTGTGTAAACCACAAATTTTCAAGACTAGCGCTACTTTTAGTAGGAAAATTTGTGTTGGTAACCTTTTGTCTAACTAGGGACTTGTGCTAGCAGTGTGAATTTTGATAGGAAAATCCGCAGTGGTCCTCTTCAGGCAGTTTCTCCAAAAATGGAGCAGAAGCTTCTCTTGGTAGAAGCCTCAAGAACGACGATATGGTAGTTGTTGGATAAAGATATGGTCAGGTACTGCCGTTTAAAGCCCTTGATCCTACCTTTAGGGATCTTACCTTTGGGATAAGGACCTTTTGCCCCTTTTGTGGATCTCTAACTCCGTCTCCCTCACTATAAATCCATTCTTCACTTTCCTCAATGGGTTGGTCACTGCTGGTTGCCATTCTTCTACTTGATTATGCTTAGATGCTGCCATTTTAGTGAGTGAGGAAAGGAGAGCTTGTTAAGTTTGGCTTGGACTTGGAACCATCCGGAAGCAGGCCTTCAACATCAAGGCATCGGTTGTATGCTTCCCTCTTTGATTTAATCATTAATACAAAGCATGTTTTACTCCCCATAAGCTTGTCTATGATAGTTTGCTTAGTAAAATACTCCTTGATCTTTTGTATAATGTACATTGGAATGCATATGCTATTATCTCTCTTGTTTTTTTCTTTTAATCTATCTTGCAAGTATTCATATGTAAGGAATAGCGAGGAGCGAGCTTGGGAGATAAGGGATCAGGATTGTGATGCAGGAAAGTGTTCCTTCTGCGGACAGAGGAAACCCCTCTAGCCCTAGAGTGGGTCTAGTCACAAACAAGGACAGATCAACAATAGCTTTCCTTAAATAGTCATAGTTGGAGGCCTACCTCAACCGGTGGTCAATGGAGTTCCATTGCGCTTCTCTAGCTTCCGCTTCCTTCTCCTAAAGAGTGATCAACCTGAAACAATGCAAAGGAAATACAACAAAGCACGTAACCGGAACAACAATGATCTATTTACTCACAAAGTCAAGAAGTCATGAGCTATCAAGTACATTACATATGAGACATAGGAAAACATCATTGATTGCATTAATTATGAAATAAGAGTAAGCTTACAACCAAAGTCTTGACGTCACAAACCTTCTCAGAGGGATCCAGCCAGCACGTTCCTCAAGCACTCACTCTTTGAAGAGGGATCTCCCAATACACAAGTCTCTCTCACTCACAAGTTTTACACAAGATTAAGGGCACTTCACGACCTTCCTCAAGCTATCAACAAACCCACACTTGTCACACTTACACCAGCTATCTAGCAAACTCACAAACACTAACAACACTATCAGCAATCATTCCCAAAAACTAAGAACTAGCAGCACATAGCAATGGTGGGAGTTTAAATAGGAGAAGGAGTCTCAATGAAAGGTGGAAGAATGAGCTTATCTCCAAGGAGGGTAGCACAAATGATGGAACAACCACACCAGATAAAGGAGGGCGACATAAACTAGGCCAACAACCAGGTCTGGAGTCATCTGGAAGGCCGACTGTTGGAACAAATTCGCCCAATTTGGATCATTGCGGGCACATAACTGGTCTTCCGCGCCGACATCGCTATTGAATAACATAGCTAGTCAGGTCATCATCGAATATTACAAGCGACAGTCGCGCTGGCACATAAAATTGGACCATCACGGGAATAAGGTGTACTTCTGTGATGGTAGCGCTGCTGGGCTGTTTTGGAGTGCCCTTCAGTGCGTTTATTTAGCCAACAGACCGGACGAGGTAGAAACCTTTGGAAAAGTGGGTCATTTGGCAACATCAGAGAGCATTTGTCTAACATGAGCATGAATGAATTTGAACACATGACACAGTAGGAAGACTGGGATGAAGGCAGTGACAAATTACTGTGTAACAGATGCCCCCTAAAGTATGAAGCCCGAGAGAGTGGGAGGGGTGAAATGCTTTACGAAACTGACTGAGCTCGAACACCATTTGGAAGAACCTGCACGCAAGTACAAATGATATCTCTGATAATGAAGTACATGTAGTCTAGGCATGGGCGCAGCCATCCAAAAGACATACGAAATAGGTTTGTGGTATGGACGCAGCCATCCAGCTAACGAGACCATGATGATGATAAAGGTATAGTCGCAGCCATCCATCAATGAGTCGTGTAATCATAAACCAATCCACGCAGCCCGAACATATGTAATCTGAGTTCGGGGTCTTGAACCCATCCGATCATAGTACAAATCCTAACATGCAAATATATGTGACGAAGTCGAGCATGATAGAAAGTCGCTTGATTACCGGTCAATGATGGAAACCGTTAACAAGCGCGAGAGAAACCACCAATAATGCCAATGGTCTCAAGGTACTGTCTAGCACAATCCACGAAGTGTGAAGAAGGAGCTAAAGTTGAACACTCGTGAAATCACCCAATTGATGACCAAGGATGAAAGTCGACCGTCAGGTGCAAAGAACTTGCCATTGAGGCATGCAAGCTCTAAGGTACCAAAGGGGATCTCTAGATCAATCTTTTGGATAATGAGCTGATGTCGACAGGAGACAACCCGTCACAGGAGGGCCATAATGTTTCCCCCATCAACAACACGAGATAAGGAACAAGTGGTAGATGGCGAAACAGAGTATCAGAGGAGAAGGAGAGGGTGTAAACTGCAGAAGGATTATACTCTTGAACATGTCGGCGACATGATTCTGGAAGGTGGCAACATTCAGATACCAAGGGATCACAGGCACAAAGGAGATGGCATGAATCAGATGGAATGAGGCTAGAATGATAACCCAAACCCGCGGAAGGCCAAATGATGATGTATGGATGTCCCAACCTAACAAGAAGCAAAAGTGTCGATGTTCAAGAGTGACTAGCTGCTATAGACAATCAATGATAAACCTGCTGTTGAGTCCAACCTAGTAATAGTCTAACGAGCCCTAGGAAGGAGAAGCTCAAGTCTCGTCATGGTGACGAGTCCAATGTCGTCAAGGTTTAATGAGTCCGACATAGGTAAAACTCAGAGTCTTTTTCATGTTTAGAGAGTTTGAAAAAGACACAGAAAAGAAAACTCCAGGGGGGTCCTTTTTCGTAGATTTGTGTCTCTCGAGCCCGAAAAAGTATAAAACGATACTTAAATAACTGCCCGATCATTACGATCGAGGAGTAATTTTCGTAACTAGTGACTTCGACCCGAAAAAGTAGAAAAGCGGTCGGAAGCACGTCGTTTCGTAACCGATAACGAGCTTGAAACAACAAAAGCCCGACAATATTTTTGTGTTTAAACGGTCGGAAAAGAGCTTAAAGGCGACCGCCTCTCGTTTCTTTTAACGAGTCAAGAGGAAAACTCGACTATCTTTTCATTTTTCAAGTCGGAAAAGAGCTTAAAGATGACTTTTCGGGATCAAGTGCTCATGAAACTGTCATAATTCCACTACCTGAAGCTCTGCACAAAAACACATCACACGTAAATCCATTCGAGATAAAATGAATAATATACATAAAGATATAGTTAAAAAGCCAAAACTTGACTAACCATATGGCAAAACAATGAGAAAATACCCACATTTATAAAATATAATTTTTAAATTTCCAAAAATTACTATAAAAAGGGGTTAATCCAACCATTTTTACCATAGTTACTGTTCATTGCACTGTGGAGCACTTTGGAGCACCGAAGTTGGCAAGCTAAATTCGGCTTTGATCGTCCATCATTCACCCCGAAACTTGTTCCAGGTAAGTAGTCCTTGTCCTGCGCTTCAATTTCATACCTTTTTCACGCATTTTGAACGTTGCATGTGTTAATTTGGGTGGGGTTTTGAACCGAGCTCCACCGCTCGGTCATCGCGGCTATGGCCTTCGGGTCCGCGATGACCGAAAAAATTGACACATAGCGCGCTTTGGTCATCGCAGAAAAGTGGTGTACTTCTGCGATGACTGCGAAAAAAATGAACTAGAGACCTCGCGTCATCGCGTCTGTTTTTAAAACAGACGCAATGATGACACGGAATTATGATTTTTACAAATTATGCATCAAAATTTGATCAACGAAGTGCTAATTCAATTTTCTTCTTCATGCAGGTAACAATGGCGTTTGTTTGGCAAGAGCGGATGCGTGATGACAATGATATAGAAGCTTTCGCCAATGTGGGGTGCCAAAATTCATTATGAGCATGCAGATTGCTCAAATTCTTCCTAACTCTGCATCTTCGATCACAACCTGATTTGCTGGAGCTACTGATTAGGGCCTGGAATCCCAGAGATGGGAGATTCATCATCCGAGGCCGGGATATCGAGTTTGACGCTATAGACATATATTTTTTGACCGGGCTATCACGTCGAGGTGAGCGGCCTATTCTGGAGGGGCAGAGACCCGGGGGTGATTCCTTAGAGATGTTGATGGCTCAAGTGTGCCCACAGGCACGCAAGACAAGGAGTGGGAAGGTGGCAATCCCAACAGTGGACGACATAGTCCTTCATGCTATGCTTTTCATGGTGACATGGGCAGCGGGCTCCCAAGCCCAACATGAGGCTTCAAAGACCCATCTCCGGCTAGCTCTCGAGTGTTTCAATCCTACCATGTTTAACTGGGCGGAGGCGGTGACGACGAACATGAAGAGGCAACTCACCAATTGCCGTTGAGGAGAGACGAAGCAGTTTGGTTACAGATCGATCTTAGTCTCGCTCATGCTGGAGCGGGTGCCGACACTGTAGTTACAGGACATGGATTTGGATTTACCCAAACCATGTGAGACAAGGGCCACACGATGGGCTCACGTCATGCCACGAGGAGGTGGCGGATGACCGGTGGCATGGGGGACATTGTTCCGAGAGTGGTTGGAGCGCCAGACGATCTTCGTGGAGGATTGGCCATATGCCGGCATGGAATTTCGCGGAGATCCTGACATGCAGCTGCTCGCTGGAGAGCAGTGGGATGACGGTGGTAAGACACTTGATCACACAATTTTTATTTTTATTTTTATGATGTTTTGGATTTTTTCATGTATATGTCCTAATGACGAACGCTATGGTATGCAGATGTAGGACCAGTGAGACCCGTAGTGTTGGCTCCAAAGGCATGGAGGGATGCGCAGGGCATTGTAGCACTAGCCTTGGTTCCTCCAGTAGATGATATAGTGGAGATGGTGGCCTGAAACCTTGAGGGTCTGACGGCAGGGATCCCTGACTACATGGGGATCGAGGAGGTCCCCAGACCGTTCCAGATCCACACAATAGGAGTGGAACCTAGGGTGCACCGCCTGTTGAGGCGGGTGACACAAGCGGTGGTATGCTATAGGGAGCATAACCCACCATAGTAGACACCTAGGTTTTTATTTCCTGCTGGTGATTTTTTGAGAGACATGTGTCTCAGATGTACGGAGAACACAGACTCTATTTGGACATGTACACTTATTTTTTGAGCCCCTCGGTGCGCCACACGAGATATATATATATATATATATACATATTCCTATGGTCTATTATTGTGCTTTACATGCTTCTTGTATACTGTTTTGATTACATGTTACACAAATGTCTGTCTAATACATGATTAGCCAATGCATCAGTTAACGTGTTTAATCGTCGTGGAATATGCCGATATGTAATGAAATCAAAATTCCTCTCTAATAATTTAACACGTAAATAAAACCTTAAAATCCGGTGGTCTCTGACGGAATATCGCTCGTTGAGTTGGTGGATGACAAGCTAAGAGTCCAGGTTCACAACCAATGTACGAATACCGAGATTAATCGACTCGACCGGTAACTCAATCACAGCACTATATTCAGTGACATTGTTCATGGTACAACCTAAACAAACACCTTGAAGGTCTATCAACTCACCATGAGGATCGTAGATCACCCATGCCGTAGAGGACAAATTGCGGGTACTACGGCAGGCACCATTGGCGAAACCAACATAAGGTGCACCAGGCATCTGCACAAGAAGCAAAAGACACAATAAGTGGGAATCACACCTTCACACCAAGCCGAAAACATGAAAACACACACACAACACACATGCTAAAATACACGTATGTACAAACCAAAGTGCATGGAATTCATGCATAATACTTTTTCAAGTAAAGCCCATTTCGGGGCTTATCGAGAGGATTCCCTTCATAATCAATTAGCTTGTAGGCCCCTTTCTACAAAACTCTCTTTACAATATAAGGCTCGTGCCACATGGGCTCGAATTTGCCTGCCCCCAACTAATCATTCGCTTGATCGTAGAGCAGGACTAAATCTCCCTCAACAAAAGAACGGGGATGGATAGTATGATCAAAGTGATTTTTCACTCTCTTCTTCTGTGCTTCGATAGCTAGAGAGGATAGCCGATGGGTTTCGTCCAGCAGTTCCAGGTAAAGAAGGCGTTCTTCTACCGGAGTAGTGTTGGGGAGTAATTCGATGGCCAATTTCAAAGAAGGGATCTCACACTCGATTGGAAGGGTAGCCTCCAGTCCGTAAACTAATTGAAATGGAGTGAAACCGGTGGCATCCTTCACAGAGGTTCGGTAGGCCCACAAGGCAGAGAACAACATCAAGTGCCACTTAGACTTGTGCATGCCAATGGTACGTTGAAGCATCGTAACTAGAACCTTGTTGACGGCTTCTACTTGGCCATTGGCCTAAGGATAGTATGGAGTCGAACTATCATGCCGTAAGCCTAGCTGGGTTGTTAGCTCGGTCATCATGTGATTACGGAAATGCTTCCCGTGATCAGTGATGATAGCTTGAGGGACTCCGAACCATGAAATAACATGATTAAACAAAAATTGCACCGCTGTGTGACCGTCTTCAGATAATGTGGGCATCGCCTCGGCCCATTTTGTGAAGTAATCGATGGCAACGATGATATACCCATGCCCCCCAGCCGAGCGAGGGTTACAGGTCGTATAATCAATGCCCCATTTTTTAAAAGGGCCGATGGTAGCAACAAGGTACAATGGAGCGTGAGGCGCACGCATGTTCCGCTGGTAGATATGGAATTCGTGACAAGAACTGACAACAAGAATGAAATCCTTAAATATGGAGGGTCAGAAATAATCGGCGCGGAGGATATTTTGAGCAGTAGCATATCCAGACATGTGATCACCACAGGCTCCAGAATGGCAGTCATTCAAAAATCACTCAGCTTCCTCGAATGTTAAGCATCAGCAGAGAACATAGTCGGCTCTGAGACAGTACAGGGTGTCCCCAATGATACGATAGCGCTGAGACTGATGACGAATCCGTCGCCGAGCATCCTTAGACACATCGGGACGAAAAGAGGACGTCTGTAGATAGACAATGATATCCTCGTACCAGGGATCGAGGGTGCTAATTAGGAACAGAGTTTCGTTTGGGATATGGTCCTCTGACCGAGAGGGCGCGGTGGGAGATGGCAAAGAGCAAAGTAACTCAGCAAAGACAAGGGATTTCTTAGACTTGGCGGTGGTGAATTCCAAGTCGAACTCTTGGAGGATAACGATCCACTTCGAGTACTTGCCCCCCAGCAACTGACGTGACAGAATGTACATCATTGAGTTGCAATCAGAAACCACGGTCGTAGTGCGCAACAAGATATAATGGCGGAAACGTTGGACGGCACAAACGGCTGCCAATGCCAACTTCTCGACATAAGCGTATCAAGTTTCCGTATCTAGAAGATTGCGAGTGAGATAATATATGACCTGCTCAGTGTCATCATCATCATCTTGAAAAAGAACCATGCCAATAGTGGTATCGGTAGCGGCCAAATACAGAGTGTAGTCACGATGATAATTCGGAGGACGCAACAATGGAGCCGAAACAAGGAGACCCTTGAGACGCTCGAAGGACTCTTGAGCAGCGGTATCCCAATGAAAAGGGGTATCTCGCTTTAATAACCACGTGAAACCTTTAGCCACTTCGGCATAGTTGGGGATGAATCGTCTTAAAAAATTCGCTTTGCCCTGCAAATTCTACAAAGAAGCAGGGGGAGGAAGATTCATAATAGCCTTGACTTTAAGGGGATCCAAACGGATGCCCTCTTGGGAGACGATAAACCCGAGCAGTTTTCCTGACTCAACGCAGAAGACACACTTATGAGGATTAAGCCTGATGCGGTAGTGTCGACAGCAGAGAAAGATTTCACGAAGATGAGCAGGATGGTCCTGGCGTTTTGCTGAATGAGCTGGTAGATCATCCAGGTACGGTTGTACAATGTGTTGAATGTCATGGAATGCATAAGACATTACACGTTGGAAGGTAGCACCGGCGTTCTTCAAACCGAAAGGGAGCTTTTTGTAGGAGAAAGTGCCCCATGGACAGATCAAGGCAGTCTTGTGTTGATTTGCGGGCGCAATATTGATCTGGTTATACCCATAAAAACCATCCATGAATGAATACCTATCACTTCCAGCACACCCATCAATGAGCTGGTCAATGAAGGGTGTGGGGAAGTTATCCTTGGGACAGGCCCGGTTAATATCACGGTAATCAACACAGACTCGAATAGTACCTTGTTTTTTAGTCACAGGGACAATATTGGAGACCCAATCTGTGAGTGGGATGGGGTAAATAAAACCAGCCTTAAGAAGCTTTTCAACTTCCGCTTTAATAGCTGCAGCCTTTCGGGGGTGCACGGGGCGTAGACGTTGGCGAATAGGCTTAGCACCTGGATACATAGGTATCTCATGCACCGCTATGCTAGGATCAATGCTGGTCATTTCTTCATAGGACCAAGCAAAGACATCACGAAATTCGCGAAAAAGATCAATATAGAGATGAATTTCCTCCAGAGTACAAGTTACTCCGACATGGATATGCTCGACAATCCCTGGCTTCACAGAGATGTCAATGGGCTGGGTCTACGTGATGTTTCCCATATTTCCATCAGAAGACACTTGATAAACTTGAATGGGTGTCTGAAGGGGTTGGGATGGGAGACAAGGAGCAAACCGCTCGAGACAGGTAAGCATTTCCTGGTGGGCAGGGAGAAACGAGAAATGATGGTGATGATCAGACCAAGGGGGTTCCTCGAGAGACATGGTATCGAGAATGGCTTCATCAGAAGGAAACATTTCCCTTATAGGATCCGAAGAAGCGTCATCTCCAAGCCAAGGGGAATGAGAATATGAGTCGGGAGCTCTGCTCAAAGGAGCAGATTTAGGAGGTGGAGTCGATGCAGAAACAATTTCAACATAGTTGAGCTCGGCAGGACTCAACGGCATCTCATCACCCCAAGATTCTACCTGATCAGCGGGGGGAAGAACCCACAGATCAGAGAGAATGGAAATGATATTGATAGGAGCGACTTTAGGAGGTGGGAGTGAAAAAAAACCCATCAGGGCAAGATCTTTAAAAATTCCAGCTCCCACACTCTCATATGGGATGGAGGTATGGTCCACAAAGGGCACGTTGCCTTCAGAAGAGGAGGCGAAGAAGGACAGTTGGTCTACTGTGACGATCTTTCCCTGACGAGGGAAACGAATAACACGAAATAGAGATGAAGCCATGGCTCGCATGGCATATGTCAAACTGCGTCCCAGAAGGAGGTTGTAGGTAAGATTAGCATCAACAACTTCAACTTCCACTTCGACCGTCTTCCCTTCCAAAGTAATGGGCAAACATTGGAGGATACCATAAGGGTGAGACTCTCTCCCATCAAAGGCTTCCAAGGTCGTAGGAGACTGGCTCAGAGTCAGAGAACCAATAGCCTTCCAACAGGAAACAGACATGATGCAAGTTGAAGCGCCTTCATCAATGACTGTACGATGAATCGTTTTGGAATTGATGATGACCTGAATGAGGAAGGAAATTTGGTGAGGCAGTCTCGGTATATGGCTCTCTAGGTCAAAAGTAATCAGATCCGAGTCAGCCGGGTCTATGCCACCGATGGCCGATAGCAAGGACTTCCTCTGAGAGGGGCAGCTCTGGAGTACTTCTAAGGTGGACATAGCCGATGGAGCCTGGGCTAAGTCCTCAATGATGCTGTAGTGCTGGGCAGCATGAGCATTAGGGTTGTAAGAAGATTTCTGGAGTACACCTTTAGGAGGGGGTCGGATGGGCGTCTCAGTGCTAGGTCTCTTGATATGGAGCGGACCAGAACTGGACGGAGGAGCGCTAGAGGGGACCTTAGGCTCTTTCCCGGAAGGCGACAGATACTCTTTTGCCCGAGTGCTGATGTCGACGAGAATTGTCCCAGCCATAAATACTTGAGAACCAAAGGGAGAAGAGGATTGGGATGGATCAACCACCATTTGTGTTTGTTGCGAGGGAAAAGGCTCTTTGAGCACAGCAGGAGTCCCGGGAGCACCTTTCAACAAACGACCAACTTCAGACTGCCTTGGGTCGTTTTTGGTATAGTGATCCTCGTCACAGATGAGACAAGGGTACTTGGGCTTGCGTTTGGCGCCTTCCTCGGGTGGAGGCTTAGGGGAATCCTGCTTAGGTTGATCCACTTTATTCTTTCCTTTTCCCTTCTTCTTTCCTTTTGAGGTTTTGTCCGTCGTGGTGGACTGAACGACGTTAACCTCGGAAGTACTACCAGAATTGGATACAGCCTAAGAAGTATTTTCATTCGGAGCATTTGACTTTTGCTTCCCAGGGTTCGCGGAAGTTTTCTTTGAAGGCGGATTAACAGAACCGATGATACTGTCAACAGATGGTGTTGGCGGGGCTTTGGAAGTTCTGGGTCTCGGGGCATCAGGCAAATAATCATATAGCATACCGGACTGGGAGTAAACCAAGTCAAGGTACTGAGCGTGCGCAATAGCCTGCTCTTCAGTTACACATGCCCCCATAGCAATGTCCCGTGCTATCGGACCGACGAATGAGGTCGTGAACCAGTCGGTGAGAAGCTGATCAAGAATCCAAAACTTAATCAAACGACGACGTCGTCTCCATTCATGGATATGATCAGAGATATGCATAGTCGTTGTCTATTTTAAGGATGTTAGGAGGTGTGTGCCCGTTTCATATCGAATCGGCAATTGAAAATGAGTTAAAAATGCCATAGCCAATGAGTTGAAATCCTGAAAAGATTCGCGAGATAACTCAATATACCATTTAGCAGTAGAGCCAGTGAGAGTCCTTTGAAAAAGGCGGAGCCAGATTGAATCATCAAGCCACGAATTCGATGAACACCATAGATGATAAGTCATGACGTGAGCCTGGGGATCTTCTCCAGCTTTACCATCGAATTTGGGACAATCACCAGGAATCTTAGTTGGAACCGGGGGCCAATACAGATTATGAAGAATAGGATCATTTGTCAGTTTGGACACATCTGGTAATTCCAACGTTGCTAAAAAGGGTAATTGAGGGTTAAAGGACATCTGAGGCCGCGGGTAGGAGGTGGTACCAGAGTTCTAGCCGGCTACCGGTTGCCCCCATTGATTTTGTCCAGACGGACTTGGCCCCGGAGGGTTTTGTCCATAGGGATTTTGTCCATAGGGGTTATAGGATGGCTGACCCTAGATTTGCCCCCCAGCATTCCATTGATTACCAACTTGGCCTGCAGGAGCAACATAAGGTTGCTGGTAATTCTGATAAGGACTCACCTGCAGTTGTTGATAATTTTGATACGGGGCAAATTGAATTTTCCCTTGGGATTGCTGGAAACCATAAGGTAGCTGGGCTCCAAACTGAGCCTAGGAGGCAGGCTGCATTTGATAGGCCGGTTGGGATTGAGATCCAACCTGCATTTGAAGACCGGATTGGGTCTGGAGCCCAGCCTGGGGCTGAAAACCAGGTTGAGCTTGAGAAGCAACAATCATTTGAGTGCCCGGTTGAGCAGGCCCAGAAGGATGTCCTTGAGAGAATTGAGGCTGAGCCATCTGGCTAGAAGGTTGACCTGGTTGAGATTGAGACTGACCCATTTTCCCAGAAGGTTGAACTTGCTGGGTGTTAGGCTGTCCTTGCACAACTAAGGGTTGTCCTGGTTGACCAGATGGCTGAGAAGACTGGACAATTGGTTGACCTGATTGGATTTGAGGCTGACTGAATTGTCCAGATGGTTGAACATACTGGACAGTGGGTTGGCCTTGCTGGACATAAGGTTGACCAACTTGCCTAGACGGATAGCCTTGTTGGACACCAGGTTGACCTTGTTGCATGTAAGGTTGTCCTGGATTACCAGAAGGTTGCGCGAAATAGGTAAAAGATGGACCACCAAAGGTTGAAGGTTGTCCCTGGAAGGGTTGTCCTTGTGGGCCTCCAGGTTGCCCTGGATAAGACTGCCCGTAATACTGTTGACGATAAGAGGGTTGCATGTAAGACGGTTGGCCTTGATAAGGTGGTCCTTGAAGATGTGCAGGTGATACTTGGCCACCGCCATAACCAGTGGTGGTCCAAGCAACGGATAACGGGACCGTGACCTCAACCGCAGGCTATGGTGGCAAAGGTCCATGATGATAGAGATGAGCCCCTCTAGAATCATAATAATGAAACGGATTTTGAGGATCCGGATTCTGAAGAGCATGCAGATATTGGTCATATGCCCCCCCTGTTGGAATAGAACCAGAAGAAGGTGGGGCACCTAGTGTAGGATCAACAACTCCTGGTACAGGTGCCGATGGGCCACTATTAGCTGACCCTAAAGACGGTCCAATAGAAATGGTCACAACTGAGGATGTAGTAATGACACCGACAACGGGGGTTGAAGAAGCAACACAGACAGTTGGAGTAGTTGGGACGGAAGTGACAGACACATTGTGAATTTGAGGAATAAAGGCCTCCGAGGTCGGAGTGATGGTGTGCGACCACATAGAACTCGTAGGGGGAGTCCTAGAAGACATAACATCTCTCAACGCCTTATAACGTAAAGGCAACGTAACACCAAGAGGGGTGATACGAAAAGGTGTAGTTTCCGTTGAGGTGGGAATTTCACCGCTCGTCGCAACGGATTCTTCACTTGTGACGGGGGATGTGTCCTCCATATCAGAAGAAGACATTGGGACCAAAACACTAGGAGGAGTACTGGGAATATCTTCTTCGGAAGGCTCCCAAACGGGGTTCCAGTGAATCTCATAAGTCTTGTCCTCTGGAGCGCGAGAGTTAATCGGTTGGATACTCAGAATAACAGGGAGAGTATCACTCACAATCGGTACCTCAGGAGCAACAGAAGAAGGAGACCCTTGGTCACTCGGAACGGGAGACGGGACCGGTGATTCCGCCAGGATGATGATTCAAAAATCCTAGGAAAACTAACGAGGAAGGACCCTACTCAAGCTAACACAAACAAGATCTAACAGGGTAAATGTAAATCGCGGCCGAATAAATTTTAAGACACGGGAACAAAACTTGACCTTTTCATCTTTAAAGAGTCGAGAAAAGGACAAGAGACGACTCTAGTCGCCTTTGAATATTTAATGAGCCTGAAGTGACAAGTGCTCAGATGGACCTTTTCTTTTAGGGAGTCCGAAAAGGAACGAAAGTGACTACTCTGGAGAAATAGGCAAAAGGTTCACCAGACAAATCCGTAAAACTGCATATACACCTTGGCAGTCATATGAAAACCAAGGACTTTCTGTACAGCAATCAATCTTCCCGAATGCTGTGTTCGGTGCATTACAGTTTGTAAGGCGGAAGACACAACTTCCTATGGATAAAGGATGATAACCTAGTGGGGTCTCCCAGCATATACTCGATGGTACATGGGAGCACAATTCCGTGCTAGACCACTATTGAGTCACAAAAGGAGGAATCACCCAACCTTGAGTGGAAACAAAAGTGACTAGGTTTAACGACGCCGGAGCACGTCTCTAGCCTAGACCTCTAAATGTGTGCATTATGTTCCAATGCGTTGTTAGATTTATTCAGTTCATTTTAGAGTTGATCTTGGATTATGTTTCAGTTTTCAGGCCTTACCGTATGTATATAAAAAAACCTAGGATGCAGCTAGAATGAATGAAATATCCCT
Organism: Pinus tabuliformis; assembly: GCA_031772625.1. Classification (NCBI taxonomy): domain Eukaryota; kingdom Viridiplantae; phylum Streptophyta; class Pinopsida; order Pinales; family Pinaceae; genus Pinus; species Pinus tabuliformis. The sequence goes on from CM062807.1 coordinate 141,500,115, forward strand.
TTTTTCGATGAACACCTACCTATGGGAGGGTAGGGAGATCATTCCCAAACCAAGAAAACCAAGACAACAAAGCAGTCACTCAATGCAAACAGACATCAATTCCTAAAGTGCACGGATACTGCTAATGAGAGATTTAAACATTCGCTTTCCAATATGCAACTTGAAATGCAAATTCACTTTCACTTTCGTAGACTAAATGAATGCAATCCTTTTGATTTTGATGTCTCTTACATCTAAAAGAAACCAATAAGAAATAAACAAATGTGGAAAATGGTTGATCCAAACAATTGTAATCTATGTCCGGGCAGTGAAGAGAAATCGAATCAATGCCAAGATTGGTCCAATAACAATCACTAAACAATCAACCAAAAGTAAGCAAAGGGGAAGGCTCAATCAAACCAAGAGCAAGCTGCAAACGAATATCTGAGCAACCAAGCAACCAAGCGAAACTGATCCAAATGACTTGAAACAATGAAATTAGGTCACAAAGCAAAAAACAAAATTCATTCAACAAAGCTCGCGAGAGAGTGCCTCAACCTATAAACAGTGAAAAACAAGTTATCAAACAAGTGAGAACAACAAGGAACTAGCAAGACTGATGGATTCAGGAGGCAGAATTGAAAAAATCAATTCTACAGCAATCAGTGTGGGTGATATACAAGCAACAAGCGCTGATAAAGAACAGACCGCAACAACAAAGCGATGTCAGTGCGAAAGTACACGACTTTTCCGCGATGGTCCGATTTACAGAACCGTCGTGATTGTTAAGCGTAATTATGCGATGAACAGGATACTACAAAAGGGGTGACGCGATGACAGCGTGACTGTTAAATTAAAAGCCGTGATGATGTTCAAAACAGTAACAGGCGAACCAAAAACTCCCAAATCAAAGACAATCAATCTTTAATCAAATAAGGGCATTTCCCAGATCAGGCCAAGAAACTCAGAAGACTGGTAACTAATCCCCAATACTTCAAAAGAGACCAAAACAAAAATCAAGACAAGAGTAAACAAGAAAAGAACAAAGGCCAGGATTCCCCAGTGGAGTCGCCAATTTGTGATGCAGGAAAGTGTTCCCTCTGCGGACAGAGGCAACCCCTCTAGCCCTAGAGTGGGTCTAGTCACAAACAAGGATAGATCAACAATAGCTTTCCTTAAACAGTCATAGTTGGAGGCCTACCTCAACCGGTGGTCGATGGAGTTTCGTTGTGCTGCTCCAGCTTCTGCTTCCTTCTCCTAAAGAGTGATCAACCTGTAACAATGCGAAGGAAATACAACAAAGCACGTAATCGGAACAACAATGATCTATTTACTCACAAATTCAGGAAGTCATGAGTTATCAAGTACATTACATATAAGACATAGGAAAACATCATTGATTGCATTAATTATGAAATAAGTGTAAGCTTACAACCAAAGTCTTGACGTCACAAGCCTTCTCAGAGGTATCCAGCCAACATGTTCCTCAAGCATTCACTCTTTGAAGAGGGATCTCCCAATACACAAGTCTCTCTCACTCACAAGTTTTACACAAGATTAAGGGCACTTCACAACCTTCCTCAAGCTATCAACAAACCCACACTTGTCACACTCACACCAGCTATCTAGCAAACTCACAAGCACTAACAGCAGTATCAACAACCATTCCCAAAAACTAAGAACTAGCAGCGCATAGCAATGGTGGGAGTTTAAATAGGAGAAGGAGTCTCCATGAAAGGTGGAAGAATGAGCTTATCTCCAAGGAGGGTAGCACAAATGACGGAACAACCACGCCAGAGAAAGGAGGGCGACATAAACTAGGCCAACAACCAGGTCTGGAGTCATCTGGAAGGCCGACTGTTGGAACAAATTTGCCCAATCTGGATCATCGCGGGCACATAACTGGTCTTCCACACTGACATCGCTATTGAATAACGTATCTAGTCAAGTCATCGCCGAATATTACAAGCAGCAGTCGCGCTGGCACATAAAATTGGACCATCGAGGGAATTAGGTGTACTTCTGCGATGGCAACGCTCTTAGGCTGCTTTGGAGCGCCCTTCAGCGCGTTTATTTAGCCAACAGACGCGACGAGGCAGAAACCTTTGGAAAAGTGGGTCATTTGGCAACATCAGAGAGCATTTGTCTAACATGAGCATGAATGACTTTGAACACATGACACAGTAGAAAGACTGGGATGAAGACAGTGACAAATTACTGTGTAACAAGGATCATCATCAAATATTGAGAGCATAGGAGAGGGGTAGGCCATCTCCCTTTCTCATTTGTCATTTTGATCTAGGTTAGGGAAGTTTTCTTGTTTTGTCATGGTTGTTACTAGACCCGCACATTGGGCTAGAGGGATTACTTCTATCTGTAGAAGGGATTACACGGTTAACAACAAGGAATAACCTTTGTTGCTTGGAGATATAGTGTTATGCAACTATGGAAGAAGAGAAAACGTTAGAAGAAACAAAGATGGTAGGAAGGAGATTGAGTAACTTTTCTATCAATGGTGGCCCAATAATGCTAGGTGGCATATAAAAGGAGGGCCCCTTCCACTCAGAAGGATGGTTTACACTGCATACTACAACTACACTAGTTAAGTTAACTTGGAACATATTATGGGAGGGACCCATGAATATATCCAACAGTCCCTGTAGCGGGGGCTATAGAAGTTGATCGGGGTTCTCTTCTCATGCATATGAGGGTAAGTATCAAAGAAGAAACCTTGCCTTAGCAAGTAGATGAGACCAAGACTACCTTGAGGGTGTGCCTGTGGTCCTCTAATTGAGGATGCATTTCTCTTTACACTAACCCTCTAGGTATCAACTAGATACATATAAAATTGAGGTCTTATCAACCTTTACTAAGGAAATGTGAATGTAGAGCAACATGAAGAAAGAAAAGGTCAGAGACGAACATAGAACTCGGTTATGGAGTAGCAGTGGTAGCTCAAGCTCTTTTTCTGTCAAAAGCCATAGTTATAGGAAAAATACACTTCCTGATCACATTTCCAAACTACTATACCAAAAGTAGATGATTAACCTCAATAAAAATCACTATTCCTTAACCCATGGATATAGGACAAGGACTGAGTGGCTCGAGATGAGCCAAAATTTTGTGTTTGGGGCCTAATGGAGGCCAATTTTTTTTGTTTTTTGTTATATTGTTAGTGTAAGAGATTGTGCAGAAGAGAGTGGCACTAGATTGAAGGATCTAACATTCACTGTTAGAGCTGGCACAAAAGAGAGAGACACGACGAAGGGAGGCACCACTCAGAGAGGAAGATAGTGTCCAACATAGGAGGATGCGTGCAGATAAATATGGTAGTTATGATTTTGGGGATGAAGGGCGAAGGAGAGGAAGGTCACCATGGTAGGAGAATATGGAGATATTTGCAGAGGAAAAGAAGTCAACGAAGTGATGAAGAACTGGTAACATATATTTTCTGCAAGCTTGACTAGGAAGTTAATTGGTGTGGGATAGTTGGAGAAGAAAAATCTAAGTGTCCAAGAGTGAGAGAGAGAGAGAATAATGAGAGAGCTTAAAACTGAACTGGCCAATCCTACCAAGTGATCCTCAGAAGCCTTCTTATCAATGAGGCCTTTATTTTCTTCAATTTTCATTATTTTCCTTCATTTTCCTCCTCACATGAAACCTGTGACCTTTCACTTTATTTTTCTCCTATTTTCCTTTATTTTCATAAATAAATGTGCCAAAAATGTCTTTTTTCCTTTTTAATGCCTTATCCATTGCCCTTGGAAATTTCCTTAGCCATAAACACATTTAGTGATGCCCACTAGGATATCTTTGCCCAACATCCATCTTGGAATAAGCGTCCCTTAACCGTGGTCTTATTTTTCCCTTATTAACTTTTATTACATGAAATTTTCACCAGGGCTGTTACATCCAGAGGTTAAATCACCTCCAACCTCACCATACTGTGATCTCAGCTAAACCAACTTCGAGATCACAAAAATACTGAGCTTAGATGCCTCAGAATTCCTTCACCATCTCTTGAGGATTTTTCTTATCTCCACCCATGTGTTGAGGGATTCCTAGATAAAAACATCTCCACCCCCAACCCTTGGGATTTTCCTGATACCACCTCACCCAGATCGAAAACCTTCCAATAATCCAGAGCTCAATTGAAAAATAATCCCATCACACCATGGCTATCCAAAAATGGTAAGGCAAGGCTAGAAACCATTGTAAAAAACTGACAAAATCCATGCCATTGACAATAATGAAACCAAATACAACATGAGCATACCATCCATGCCAAAACTAACTAGGAAATCATACATGCAACCTATTACTTGCAAGTATTCCCACTGAAGCTGCTTGATCCAACCTTTCCTTGCTTGATTCTTGCTTTCCTTTGCTTTCCTTGTCCTTCTTTTGCTTGATTTCTATCCTTCTCCTCTTGTTTCTCTTCTCCTCTTTGAGACTTATTCGAAAACTGAACTGAGAAAAGGCTACAAACTAATGCTCTGGTGTCTTTTTATTATTGATGCCTCTACTTTCTTCACTTTTCCTTAATTTCTTTCAATTTCCTCCTCACATGCAACTTGTGACCTTTCACCTTCCTTTTCTCCCCTTTTCCATTATTTTCATAAATAAAATGCCAATAATATCTTTTTTACTTTTCAAAGCCTTTGCCATTGCATTTTCCAATTTCCCTTAGCCATAATACACAACAAGTCATGCCCACTAGGATATTTTCCCCAACATTTATCTTGGAATAAGTGTCCCTTGACGTTGGTCTTATTTTGCCTTTATTAACTTTATGACATGAAATTTTAATCCGAGGCTATTACAGACCCATCCCCCTAAGGGGAACACCATCCTTTGTGTTCTATGACACCTACAACCAACAAAATTGCTGAAAACCATAACATACTGCCCATGGAGCTTTATAACTTAGCTCTATGTAGTATTTACAATGAACAACCTGCTTAGAAGCAAAACCATCATGACAAACATGAGAACATGACAACCATACTTCTTGTTGGAGCTTTATAACCCAGCTCATGGTGGTATTTACATCCATGTACATATATAATATACCAAATAGGCTTTGCCTCAATTAGAAAACAATGAAGGATACATAGCTCGCATCTGATCATCCATCTCCCATGTAGCTTCATCGGGCCCAAAGTTCTTCCACTGCACTCTAACTTGCTCGATTGCTCTGTTCTAGAGCATGAGTTATTTCCACTGCAATATGCACTGAGGTTCCAGTTGGAATTATCCTTTTGGTTCCACTTGCAATACAAACTAATCAATAACATGATCAACATCCTTTACATATATCTTAAGCAATGAAACATGAAAAACATCATGGAATTTCACCATTGGAGGCAGTGCAAGTCTGTAGGCCACTCTTCTAATCCTCTCAAGGATCTCAAAAGGCCCACAATACCATGGTGCCAACTTGGCACATGATCCAATCCTCAAGGAGCTCTTCTTAGGCTTGATGTGAAAGTACATATGCTCCTAGATCTGAAACTCCTTAAATGTCTTGTGCTGGTCTGCATAACTTTTCTGCCTGTCCTGTGCTTCCTTTAGATTCTTCTTTATAACCCACATCTCCTATTCCATTTCTACCAACATATCCAGTCCAATAAGTACCATATTCACTGGATCACTCCAACATATGGGAACATTATAGCTCTGCCCATAGAGTGCCTCAAACAGACTCATCCTCAGTGAATCCTGATAACCATTATTGTAAGCAGACTCAACCAATGGAAGGTACTCCTCCCATCTCCTCTATTTTTGCATTACATACATCCTTGACATATCCTCTAGAATCATATTGACCCTCTCTGTTTATCCATATGTTTGCGATGATAAGCTGTACTGAAGGAAAACTCTATCCCTAAACTTGCAAACAACTCCTTCCAAAACTTGGAAGTAAACTTAGCATCCATGTCTGACACAATCTTATTCGGAACACCATGCAACCTCACTATCTCCCTGATGAAGACTTGTGCCACCTTAGTAGTTGAATAAGTATTCTTCATTGGAATGAAGTGAGCTACCTTGCTAAATCTATTGACCACAACCATGATAGAATCATGTTGCCTTGATGTCCTTAGAAGTCCTGTAATGAAATCCATGGAAATGACCTCCCATTTCCATTCTAGAATCAGAATAGGCTGAAGCAACCCACCTGGATTCTTACACTCATCTTTCACCTGGTGAGAGTCCAAACATATAGCCATAAAATCTATCACTTCCTTCTTGAAATTCAACCACTAGTATAACTTTTTCACTGTTGTCAACGTCTTCTGATATCCTGGGTGACCTGAATATGGCTTGACATGAAACTCTCTCAAGATAAACTTCTTGAGGGCACTTTCATCTGACACATATATCTTGTCCCTAAATCTTACCAAATCACCTACCGTGAGAATATAGTCCACATCCTGATCACCTGTACCCTGGTGTAACCTTCCTATAAGATATGATCCTTTAAATCTGTCCCATATTTGCTCACTGGTGAAACATGGTTAATATGCACTCTCCTACTTAGAGAATCTACAATGCTATTCTCCTTGCCCTTAATGTATATTATCTCAAAGTCAAACTCACTGATCGTGGAAAACCACCTATCCTACCTTGTATTCAGATTCGGTTGGTCAAACATATATCGCAACCCACTGTGATCACTCATCAATACAAACCTCTTGCCAAGAAGATAATGGCTCCACATATTCAAGGCATGAAAAATATATGCCATCTCAAGATCATGAGTCACATAGTTATTCCCATGCTCATTCAACTTCTTGGACTCATAACACACCACATGTCCCTCCTACATCAAGACCCCACCAAGTCCTCTCTTGTCGACATCTGTACACACCACGAACTCTTTATCTGGATATGCAATCTTAAGGACTAGAGTATTTTTCAACAACTGCTTCAATTGTTGAAAACTGGATTCACATTCCTCTGTCCATTCAAATTTCTTACCTTTCTTATGAAATGATGTAATAGGATATGCAATGCGTGAGAATTTCCTGATGAACGTCCTGTCGTAACCTGCTAGCCTCATGAATGATTTGACTTCATCCACATTCTTAGGAGCTTCCCACTCCATGATAGCCCTTGTCTTTTCTAGATCCACTCTTATGCCTTCCTTGGAGACAACATGTCCCAAGTAATGTACCTCCGTTTGAAAGATCTGCACTTCCAAATATTAACATACAACTGATTCTCTCTTAGAAATATCAATACTGTTGCTAAGTGTTTGGCATGCTCTTCTTCATTCTCAGAATATATCAGTATATCATCAATGAATACAATAACAAAATTTTCCAAATAAAGATGCAACACACTATTCATCAAGCACATAAAATTAGTTGGTGCATTTTTCAAACCAAAATGAACAAAAAAGAACTCATAATGCCCATACCTAGTCATGAAAGCAATCTTGTATATGTCCTCTTCTTTGATGCGTACCTGATGGCATCCCGATCTCAAATCAATATTCGAGAACAATTTTGCTACCTTCAACTGATCAAACAAGTCATCAATCCTTGACAATGAGAACCGATATTGATCGTCACCTTACTCAGCTACCTGTAATCAGTGCACAATCTAAGAGTACCATCCTTCTTCTTCACAAACAACACTGGTGCACCCCAAGGTGATACACTTGGCCTAACATATCCATTAGCAAGCATTTCCTTCAGCTGCAACTTCAACTCTACTAACTCTCGTGTGCTCATCCTATAAGGTGCCTTTGATGCTGGTGCTACCCTTGGTACCAACTCAGTAGAAAAGTCCACTTCCTTGTAGGGCGGAAACTATGGAATCTCTACTGGAAACACATCTTGAAACTGTTGTAATACAAGGTATCTCTTGAAGATTTCAGCATCCTCAACATCCTTACCCTTGTCACTAGAAATATGGATTATAAATCACACACCCTTTCCTGCAATTACGCTTAGGCTACATAGCGGTGACCATCCTCATTGCTATAGGCTTCTTCTTTCCTTGCAAGATTCTCTCTTCCCCATTATCATCCAAGCACTCAATAGCCTTGACATAACAATCTACTTTGGTCTTATGAAGAGACAACCAATCCATACCCAAAAGCATATTATATGATCCTAGTGGCAGTAAATTCAAATGTGTTGTTGTAGGCATACCATTCAAATCAAATTCACAATCTATTACCCAATGATGAACTCTCTTCTTAGTACCTATATCCAACTACACCAACCAAGAATCTGCATGCACTTCTTTTCTCAAACCACACTTACCCACCAGGTGAGGATTAACATAACTATAATTAGATCTAGGGTCAATAAAAATAGAAACAACTTGACCATGAATCTTACTTTCCATCTCAATAATGGATGCATGGCGATCTTCTTCCTTGTTGTCCACAAATGCATAAATCCAATTAATGCTATGACCAACATCCCCAACTGTCTGCACCTCCTGAGCACTATAGATCTAAGGCCTTTCGTCCTGGTATAATGGACAATCCTTCTTGCGATGATCTTTGCCACATATCCAACACTGCAATGGTCCCCTACCATCACCTCTAGTCTGTTGCATCCCAGGTTGTGACCCGTGCCCCTTCTCAACTGCATTGAAATTCTTGTAAGGAGCAACATTTCCTTTCTCACTTGCATCCTGAGGTCTTCCTTACTTTAGTGGTCACTTTCCTTTAACCTTCTCATTTCCTTTCAAATCATTCTTAGGCTCAACTTTGCGCTTTGGATTCTCATAGAAATGATTCAAATTCCAGATGGCCTCCTCCAATGATCTAGGCTCATCAAACTCAATCATGTCTCTACATGCTATTGGCAATCCACTGATGAATATCTGAATCTTAGCCTTCTCATCCTTCTGGTAAGGCACATACCTCAATAGCTCCAAGAACTTGCTAGTGTACTCATCATTTGTCAGAGAACCCATCTGCAACTCATAGAACTCCTTAGCTATAGCATCATAATATCTCTAAGATAGGTACTTCTTCTTGAAGAGTCTCTCAAACTCATCCCAAATCAACTCTTCTTCTAGAATTCCCTTAACGTTCTTCACATCTTCCCACCAAATATCTACTTTCCCTTTAAGACTGAAGGTGGCTATCTTGGCTTTCATGCTCTCTAAATAACTATTCAATCTAAATAATTTCTTCATCCCAAGCAATTATGCCTCTACATCTTTTTATTTCTTCACCTCTCCATCAAACGCAGGAGGCTTGAATTTCTTGAACTCCTCAAGAAAGTACTCACTCTTATAAGGATGATGACAACGATGATGGTGATAATTTCTCTTGGATTAGGAACTAGAATGATGCCCATACATAACAGTCCTCCTGACAGGTGTATCTAGTGATCTTATGCCTCTGACTATATCCCCTTTATCCAACATGTATCCGGATCGAGACTTGCTACCATAGACTCCATTATTTTCCTCTTCCTACTCTTGACTAATCCTTAACTATCTTTTCCTTTACAATTATGACAAACTTTGAAGAATTGTTGCATTGACTTCTACCTTCTTTTCATGGGCCCTTGCAAGTATTTCCTAAGCCTCAACCACCTTGTCATTTTATGTTATGAAACTTTTGATCGATGCCCTCAAACTCCTCAATGTGTCTATTATACCAAGAGAATACTCATCTACTTGATGCCCAACTGATCTATAGGGAGAGTCATGGGAACTGTAGTCTACCATTTTGCTCGTCATCTTTCATTCTCTTCTTCATGCAAGTAGGCCATGTCAGATAAACCAAATATATAACAAAATCAAAACCATACCTCATTGATGTTCAGGGGAGGCTTATCTCATATGAAATAAAAATCCACGTTAGCATTTATCGTGCTAATATATACATAATCATAATCACATCAATATAACAACATCATGCATGAGCATACCAACTGTGTACCATGACCCCATGCATGATGACCATAACCATGACAACATTTTATTTTACCCAAAGAGAGCATAACCTATTTTGATACCACCCTATAACCTGCCTCCTCCACATTTACCCACTTTCACTGATTTTCCCGGGGTAAGCATGAGCTAAGGTTCACTATGATAAGAGTCAACATCCTATATGAACTTAATGAAATGGAGTTGAAAACTTGAGACTTTACTAACCTCCCTTCGGTGCCACAGGACCTCCAGGAGCAAACCAACCCCTTCAGGTGTCCAACCCCCGAGTTAACTCTCTATTTCACTAACCTAGAGCGTCAGTTACTCCCTTGCCAAGGCCTCCAAGCGACTGTAACCCTCTAGTTTCTCCCAAAGGTTTCTTCCCAATGATTGTGGAATTTTTAAGCCAGTATTATGCCATTGACCCTGAATTCCAAGACACTTTTTTAGGGCCAAGAATCAAGCCCCTGCCCAGAACTCATTGAAACTTCCAGAAATGATGAATCGTATAGAAATGAGGCTTCCAAACCAAAACTTAAACCAGAACTTGACTTGCCCTCTCCTAACCAAGACTGACATTCCATTAAAGACATGATGAACATGCAACCTACAATTCATGAATGCATATCTGAACATAAGGATCTGAAAACTTATATGAGGTTTAACAAGAAGGATTTATGCATTCTCACAATAGTTGTCATAACACCAATTAGGTCATGCATTCATTAACCATACATTCATTGAATGAAATGTGATAAGAGCTATACTGAGCGCTATAATATAACCATGCTTATAACTAGGATATAACGAGATGGATAACAATGATAGAACAACCATTAAAGCCACATAATAAAAAGTACATTTACTTATCAAAGACAATAGAAACTTAGCTCTTATTAACCATAAGAAAAAACCAACCAAGTTAGGACTTCCATGTACCACCTGACCATATATTGGGCTGAACCAAATCTTTCTTTCAGCCAATAACCTTGGTGCTATATTTCAAGCATGAATGTGGGATCTCATTGGATAAAACAATCCATAAAAAACCAAGGGAATCCAGAGGTTAAACCACCTCTGCCCTAACCACACCGTGACCTCACCTAAACTAGCTCCGAGTACACAAAACCAAACTGAGCTTGGATGTCGCAGAATTCCTTCACCATCTCTTGAGGAATTTTCTTGTCTCCACCCACCTATTGAGGGATTCCCAGAGAAAACCATCTCCAACCCTAACCCTTGGGATTTTCCTGATACCATCTCACCCGGATCCAAAACCTTTTGGTAATCCAGAGCTCAGCCGAAAAATAATCCTATCACACCATGGATATCCAAAAATGGCAAGGCAAGGCTAGAAACGATTGTAAAAACTCGACACCACCAACAACAATGAAACCAAATACACACATGCATATACCATGCATGCCAAAACCAACTAGGAAATCATACATGTAGCCTCTTACCTGCAAGTATTCCTACTGAAGCTGCTTGATCCAAACTTTTCTTGCTTGATCCTTTATTTCCTTTGCTTTCCTTGTCCTTCCTTTGCTTCATTTCTTTCCTTCTCCTCTTTGTGCTCTTCTCCTCTCTGAGACTAATTCCAAAACTGAACTGACAAAAGGCTACAAATTGATGCTCTGATGTATTTTTATTATTGATGTCTCTACTTTCTTCATTTTCCCTTAATTTTCATTCAATTTCCTTCTCACATGCAACCAGTGACCTTTCACCTCCATTTTCTCCTATTTTCCATTATTTTCATAAATAAAATGCCAATAATACCTTTTTTTCCATTTCAAAGCCTTTTCCATTGCCTTTGCCAATTTCCCTTAGCCATAATACACAACAAGTGATACCCACTAAGATATTATTCCCAACATTCAGCTTGGAATAAGTGTCCCTTGACCTTGGTCTTATTTTTCCTTTATTAACTTTATTACATGAACTTTTAACCTGGGGTTGCTACATCATCCATTTGCAGGTCCTACATTCCATGGGATGCATTCCAAAAGATAGGTAGTTGTTTTATGTTCTTCTACTCCTATACTAGAATCATGAATGGTTTTTCTGCTACCCTTGATGAAGACCACACTGTTGCTCTCTCAAACCTTCCGCAAGTTTTGTCTATATTTTCCAAAATAACAAGAATTCTACATGGGTGAAGATCGAGAAGCCAACTTTTCCACTATGCCGTGCTGCGAATTAGTATATGCGTGGTGAAATGAATTGTGTTGAATTTTTTTTTTTGGAATTTGTAACTGAAACATGTTGAGCTTCATCAACTTAACATGTAAATGCTATTTGTTAGAATTGATCACTCTAACAACGATGAATTGAAGTTGGAAAGATTCAAGAGGAAGACACCAAGCTTGGATATGTCTTTTTCTTTGAAGAAATTGGTGAAGTGTGACCGTGGGAGTGGATATTAGTTGGGTGATGCACCAATAGAAGGACAAACAAGGTAAAATATTGCGTGTTGAAATATAGCAGACTCATAGTATATGTCACATACACTACTAAGCAAGTCTAGGATGTTTTGTAGTGGTTAGTATGTACCTGGTAACTCCAAGAGTTGGAGTTGTGTTGTAAGCCTTGTAAGGCATGTGTATCCCCATATAGTTTGTGGTAATCTAAAAACCACTTTGTATTTGCAGTGTCAGTTTGTGCTAAGCCAGAAAGCACATGTAAGAGTGAAGTGGGATAGAGATTCTTGTTGGCATGGTTTGGGGTTAGCCGAGGAACCCTCGGCTTGGTTGAGTCAGGTCTTTGGTGAGCCTTAGTGGCTGGAGTGTCTTAGTGGCAGGTTTGTAGCCCAGAGTGGCTGGAGTGCCCGAGTGGTAGTTTTGTGGCCTAGAGCAGCTGTGGTGAGCCTTCGTGGCTGAGTTGAGCCTTCATGGCTGTGTTTAGACTTGGTGGCTGAGAGCCCTTGGAGCCATGGTTGAGGATGATCCGCTAAAACCCGGATGAGGGTGATCCGATAAAACCCACAGCATGGTTATGGGTAATTCGATAAAACCCATGATGATATTGGAGGGGGATTTACAGGTACAAGTGTGAAATTATATTGGTTGAAAGAACCATGTATGCGAAGGACATCGTACAAGACTGGAAATTGCAGTGGTTAGTACCCATGCATTCCAGTGGATGGTTGCTCCTTTATATGGACATCAACATATTCTTTTATGTTTGACCACAACTAGACTTTGCAGATTGATATCAAGACAAGTACTCATTAAGGGGGTGTGTTGGAATATTAATTCCTATGTCTTCGTTGTGACTTTATGATGCAGAAGCATTTAGACCTAGTCAGCAATGTGATGGTATGATCACATGTTGTGGCTAACAAAGGGTTGGAAGACAAGGGATTAGTTAATTTTATTAATTTAAATGTATGAGAGTGTTTATTTGTTGTCAAAATCTAAGCAGAAAAGGGTATAAGTGGCTGATTGATCCTCCCTGCGTGGAGATCAGGCCAAATAGTTAGATTATCTGGTTTGAATAGGATATGAGGGATTTGAAAGCTTAAATTAGCATTTGTTTCAGAAAAGAGTGGATTAAAGAGATTCTTTAGGGAAGAATGAGAGATTTTTGGATCTGAACTAAAAGGGTTCATGAATCTGCATTTTGTATAAATTGTAATCTTTTGGAATGAGTGGGAGGTTAGGTTAGATTTAGATGGAAAGATAGGATGGATGAGCGAGGGGAAAACTGAAACAGTCGAGTGTGACTGTTTCTTCTGTAAATAGTTATTAATATGAATACAGTGTGGATTGTGTATTTCCTTGTGTAATTGAGTATTGAGTGTAATAGAGTAGGCAGAGTGTGTTACACAGAGGTTAGATAGTGTAGAGAGAGCTAAGTAGAAGAGAAAATAGACCAGAGCACGAGATGCTCTATACATGATGTAAAGACTGTTATGAATAAAAGGGGTTTGCGTACAAAGCTTGTTTTGCGTGATCTTTTGTATGTGATTGGTTTCATAGATCGTAGGTTGAATCCTCTATAATTACAGTGAACAGTTAAGAGCCTGGATATGCTTTCATAAAAGGTGGAGCATATAGTTTAGAGACTGACTAACTTGGTGGATGTGCTAAGTCTTGGTGGAACCTGTTAAATTCATGAAAAAATCTCAAATTAAGTCAGGACCGTCCGTTGGCTGGTAGATCCGATGGTGATCAGCAACTGCGGGGGCAAGAGTGTACGGATTTCTTGATTGTGGTTTAAGCCCCGCATTCAATCCTAGCCGTCGATCTCATATTCAACGTCTTACGCCATAGTCAACTGCGGGGGTTAAGTTGTTTTTTTAACCGGGTGCTAGTTGGAGTCCTGCAATCCGTAGATTTGATGGCCTCTTATATCCAACGGCTGTCGGGCCAATAAGCGATTGGGCTTTAATTCCAAAAATGGACCCGAACAATTATAGGCCAAAAATTTATATTCCTTATCAGCTTCGATAGGACGGTTAAACATCGTGCATGGTCCCTGACCGATATCGTTGCTGACCATTGGATCAAGTGTGTTTTGATCAAACGGTGGAGGATCAATGATTGGTTTCGCATCGCAATATTCCATGAGTGATGAACCTGGCCTTACGAAAATGCAAAATGTGATGTGCGATGATCGGGTGAACCATCAACCATCAGATTGAAAGGGTAAGATCAACAGTGGAGAATATATCAGAATATTATTTGTGGAAAGGTGGAGACGATAGGAATTGAACTTGGATTTATTTTATTTAGGTTCCAGTCTTCGACGTCCAGAGTGGGATCGGCGTGTGTTGAAGGGTTCTAAGTTATTCCGCTGATTGGTGATTGGTTGGGTTTTTGTCAGTTTCCTAGCATCATTTTTGGTATCAGAGCTATACCAATGGTCTGTGGAGTTTGGTTGAAAGGCTGAATTTTATTCTCAGCAAGTAGCCGTGACAAAGAAGCAAATGAAGCAATTTTTAGCAGAGAGACTATAAGAAAAAGTCTCGGAATGATCAGAAGAATATTGGGGATACCTGTTAGAATTCTTAATTAGAGGCAGTTTGATATTCTGTCAGAATTGTTGAAATCTGGGAATTACTACAAGATATTGTAGATCTGGTAAGAAGATTTATTTTGCGATTTTACAGAGATTTGTTTTGAATGTCTGAAGAACAAAATGGGAGTGAAATTTGAGAGGAGGAGATGTTTTCCTTTCAGGATAATGAAATTTCCATGTAAGTTGATTGAATGATTGGTTTGGTTTAAAAGGTAAATTGAAGTAGAAGGTTTTGAATTTAAAGTCAAATAGAAGAGTGGGTTGCTATGACTGAAATCATTTAAATGATTTGAAGAATTTTAATGATTAAGGATTGCTTAAAGTATTGTTGAAGACAATGATATTGATGGTTGAAATAACAGAGATTGGGTTTAATAGACCGAAAGAAGAACCACTACAAGGAATGAATTTTGGAATTTGTAGGAGAAAGACAAGATTTGCTTACAACAGATTATCAGAAGTAATTTGTAGTGTGTCATGATTTTTTAAATATAGGTAAATTTCAAATTGAATCTTAATCATAAGAGGAAGAATAGTTGTTGACTGTATGGAGTCTTTTGAATGGAGAAGTTTAAATGAAATAGTGAACAGATGAATCATTTGGAAAAGATTTAACTGATGGAATGGGAATTATTTTAAGACATCTTTGAAGGAAAATTTGTAGGTTTGAAAGGTACTTTGATGTATCTTGAGATAAGATTGTACAGGTCAATGCTAGCAGCGAAATTGCTAGAAGGAAGAATGAATTGTATCAGCATCATAGCACATGAGCTATGTTAAAGAAGATGAAGCAAGAAGAACTCTCAGATGAGTAAAGGTGACAGTACCCAAAAGTAAATGAAATTACTGAATGAAAGAAGGAAGTGAGTATTTGAAGATGCATCAGCCTAGAGCAAGGAGTGTTCAAGAGAAGCTGAGAACAACTTCCAATTGCGGTTGGGTAGAAGTTGTTGAAGCAGCTCCACAATTGTGATTGTGGGTAGAGTTGTCTTAAAGATAACAATTCCAACAAGAGGAGTGCTGGGTAGAATTTTTAGTTAGTGAAAGGTTCGAGAAAAGAACCAATAGATGCCAAAAGGCTAAACTCAAAAAATTTTGGTGAGGCATGAAGGAGACTTGTTACAGATGAAAGAAAGGGCTAGTTGCAGCTCACCCGTGAACAATGAAAGTTCACCAGGGGAAGAAATGGAATTGACTATTGATATTCATATCAGGGGTACAGAGGAAAGTCACAGACAAAGGAAAAAGAGTGCCAAAGCAGTTGGACTCAAAATAATGAGTAAAGAAGAAATGGACATAGAGTTGGCTGAGATGAAGGTAGAACTCAGTCATTTGAAGAAGCTGGTACAGAAAGGAATCAGAGAAGATTTGAAACAAGGATTTTATGTGGGGAAAAGAGTTAAGTGGCTTGTTAGATAATTGTTTTCCGAGAAATTAATTCTCCGAACAGTTGAGGATAAAGGAGTAGAATACATTTGTGAACCAGCGAAAGGATCTCTCCTTGGGGAAGGAGACAGTGATGACAATGATGATAGTGACAAAGAGATGATCTACACAGATTAGCATGAGAGAAAGGTGTTGGTAGCATCTTCACAGGCAAGAGAATTTCATAATTTTGGGATTAATTATTTGTGTGAATGTAAAGTTGTAGATATGAAGCCAAATGAAATTGACTCTATGAAAGAGGCAAAGACAAGAAAACCAGAAATGGAGGTGTAGGAAGACTTTCAAGACTTCGATTGGTGGAGAAAATTAGAAGGTATGAGTAAATGGTTGTGTCTTCTCTTAGTGAAAACTTATTGGATCATGTTAGAAGGAATATTAACATGGATAGAAAACCAATGGAAAATGGACAGAGGGAGAGAAGCTAATGCATTGCAGGGTTGTGAAGAGAAGAGAAGTGAAGCTGACATAGAGAACATAGCTGAAGAAGTTAAGTCAAGGAAATCTTTGAAAGATCAAAGTCTTATCATAGAAGAGAAGGAGACATTGTTGTCTTATTTGGATAAACTGAGTGCTAGAGAAAATTGTGAAGGACAGGGGGATGTTATGCAGACTTATGATGAAATTGTCAAGCACAGTCAAGAAGCTGCAGTTACATAAGTTTTCTTTGATGAAAAGGAAATAAGAGATGTTGAGGAAGAATTTCTCAGTAACTTAGTGAACTATCTGAACAGTTCAAAGGAGCATGCAGGTCTGGTCAATGAGAGTTCAGATGAAGAGCCTTGTATTTTTGAAACTGACATGATGTGTATATTTTCAGGTTTGACAGGTGATGAACAACAATTGGACAATGTGCTCATGCATGTTGATGAAGAAGTGAAACTGTTTGAGGAAATAGTTGAAATAGAAGGATATTTTGAGCATGTATTTAATATTTTTGAGAATGATGGTATTGACAGGGAAATTGTCATGATTAAGGAAGCTGAAGACAAACAAATGGAAATTTATGATGATAACCAGAATGAAGTATCTTCAGTAGAAAATCTAGACAGTGTGGAAAATGTGAAGGAATGTATGATGATGTTGACAAATACAGAAGTTCAGGAATTCTGTGATTTTAAAGTGGATTATTTTTATGAATCTGTAAACCATGAAGAAACTCTAGAAAACCAGAATTTCATTTCTGTTGTAGGTGAAGATGAAACAACATTAATTATTTGTACAGAAGGTGAAAGGATACTTCACAATGATATATTTCAGGAGAATTTAATTCTTGAATTGTTGAATGACATTTTTGTGTCAAAATAGGGAATATTCTGTAATGAACAGGAAAGTGCTCAAATGAAATTTATTAACAGCTTTATAAATTTTGCAAAGGATCAGTATAAGGACTTGATGGCAGAGTTATTTGTGGAGATAGAAATCCATAGTAACTTTAAATCTGATAATTGTGGCAGAAATTCGGTTTTATACAGGAAAGAGGAGTCATATGAAAATGATATGCTTATAGGAGATGAGGGAAGATTCATATTACTGGAAAAAACCAATAAGATAAAGGGAAAGATTATCTTTAATGATAATGAAAGGGAAGCTATAGAGTACAAGCAACAATTTGTAAATGACAGAGGTGAAGAAGAATTGGATAGAAATTTCATAATTTCTATGGTAAGGGAGAATGTACAACAGACAGATGTCAGTGGAGTTCAACTAAGAACAAATTGTAAAGAGGCAGTTGAGAAAGTGTGGAATATGAAGTCAGTTAAGAAGAAAGACAATAAGGAAGAGAAATCAACAAAAGAAATTTGTATCAGCAAGGAAAGTGGACAACAACAACATAAGATTTGGAATCTTGGAAGAACAGAAGTGACAGTGGCAGAAGAATTGAATCAACAACATGATGAAAGTGATGACCAGTTACAAAATAAAGTTTGGGATACTAGATGATCAACAAAAGAAACACATGACCAGGAGGTTATGAAAAATTTCAACTTTGGGAGTCTGATGCAGGAGCATTTAGACCTAGTCAGCAATGTGATGATATGATCACATGTTGTGGCTAACAAAGGGTTGGAAGACAAGGGATGAGTTAATTTTATTAATTTAAATGTATGAGAGTGTTTATTTGTTGTCAAAATCTGAGCAGAAAAGGGTATAAGTGGCTGATTGACCCTCCCTGTGTGGAGATTAGGCCAAACAGTTAGATTATCTGGTTTGAATAGGATATGAGGGATTTGAAAGCTTAAATTAGCATTTGTTTGAGAAAAGAGTGGAGTGAAGAGATTCTTTAGGGAAGAATGAGAGATTTCTAGATCTGAACTAAAAGGGTTCATGAATCTGCATTTTGTATAAATTGTAATCTTTTGGAATGAGTGGGAGGTTAGGTTAGGTTAGGTTAGATTCAGAAGGAAAGATAGGATGGATGAGCAAGGGGAGAACTAAAACAGTCGAGCGTGATTGTTTCTTCTGTAAATAGTTATTAATATGAATACAATGTGGATTGTGTATTTCCTTGTTTAATTGAGTATTGAGTGTAATCGAGCAGGCAGAGTGTGTTACACAAAGGTTAGATAGTTTAGAGAGAGCTAAGTAGAAGAGAAAACAAATCATAGCCATCGTAAATTCCTAGTCGAATATTTCACTTGATCTTATAAGTGAACCTTCATTCCATCCACCTGTTACTAACCAGTAGTATTCTTTGGTGAATGAAGTGAAGCTTGGGGGACATGTACCTCAGATTGAGTCATTATGTTGGGGGCATGCAAACTGATCTCAAGCATAGTTTATCTTTTTTTCAATCTTGTGTAAAAATGAAACCAAACCCAGGCATAGTTTGTTTCCATTTCAAGCTTGTGTAAAAATGAAACCAAATCCAATAATAGTTTGTTCCGTTTCAAGCTTGTGTAAAAATGAAACCAAATCTAAGCACAATTTTTCCTCATGTTTCAAGCTTCTGAAAAAATGAAACTATATTCAAGTATACTCAAGCATAGTTTCCCATGTTTCAAGCTTGTGTAAAAATGTGACCATTCCCACTTTACCTCTCATGATTGCCATCTTTATCAACTTGTTTTTTCTGGATGAGCGTTGGTTTTTTCATTCCATCGTCACCATCTCTTTGGCCGATGATACACTTTCAATTGGTTGTTTTAACTTTGCTTGAGGAACATCTGTGATGAGTGGTCTTATTAGCTAGCCTCTTGACCTTTACATGTTTTGAGTAGTTCCATCATAACTGGAACCAGTTTCTATCCTTTTATACCACTCGTTCCTCCAGGTGGAGTCATCTTTAATCTCTTTTCTGACTCTCGAAAATAGAAAAGATTGTGTCACACATTGTTAAGAGGTTCTCTTAAATATTGTTTTCTACCTTTTCAAATTCGAGAGACTATCTCTGAAAAGGGACCTCTGGATTTTCCTTTTTTCCTCTTTCTCCAACTCTCTAAACATGAAAAAGACATCGAGTTACTCCTCTGTCGGTATTGTAAAACTTAAATGACGCATGACTTGTCACCATGACAAGATCAAGTTACTCCTTCCTAGCACTCGTTAAAATTACTAGGATGGATTCATCCGAAGGATGAAATTATACGACAAGCATATGGTATCCTCTTCAAGCTTGGGATTAAAAACAAATAGGTACTTACTAGAAATAGTGGGGGAAAAATGGAAATAAATGTGTCTTGTATTCTGTATGAAAGGCAACATGTCGCTCTTGAACATGCAACTCATCTGCATTTCGTGTCGGGTTTGAGATATCCTCAGTTAGCCACTTACCTTCCTGTGTTTGGGAAATCTATTTGCCTATGATTTGATCACCCCTGTTTTCATCATGACAATTGATTCCATTTTGAGTCAAGTTTCGCTCATCTCCAGAGTTGTGTTGACGATATGTTCAAGAGAAGTCCTATCTACAAAAGTCAAACCTCTTATACCTATGTGACCCTCTTTGTAACAATCCTGAATCACTCCTATCATTTTGAGATATCCTATGTTTCGTGTCGATGATGTGGGAAACATTATGGCCCTCCTTCAATGGATCACTTCTTGTTGACTTTAGCTCATTATCTAGGAAGTTTATTTAGAAATTCCCTTTTAGTACCTTGGAGCTTGCATGCCTCAATGGCATGGTTCTTCATGTTCAATGACATGCTTACATCATTGGCCTTTGATCGAATGATTCGGAAAGTGTTCGACTTCAACTCACATATTCACACTTGTAGATTGTACTGGTGTACCTTGAGGGCCATCGTCATTATTGGTGGTTTCTCTCGTGCCTGTTAATGGTTTACATTATTGACTGGTAATTAGGTGGTTTCTACCATGTTCGATGTCAACACATCTATTCACATGGTTAGATTCGTACTTCGATCGAGATAGAGATGAAGACCTTGGATCTCATCTGTTAAAATCCAAGTTGCAAGGAGTTATTGAGTATTCATGATTGTATACATGATCCTTTTCATATGGATGGTTGCATCCATGTCATGGATCCATAGATATATCCTTTTCAGATGGATGGCTGTATCCATACCATGGGTTCATGTATTATATTTTGATTCCTATTTAGATGTATTATCAGGCATATGTATATATCAGAGAAGTCATATATTGTATCATGTTTGATTTGAAAGTTTCATGATGGTGGTCTTCGAAGCTCCTTGCTTTAACTAAAAAAGCACTTCAACTATCACTTCATGTTCTACTTTCATGCTTAGGGGGGCATCTGTTACACAATATTTTGTCACATTCCCAACTCTATACCTGAAGTGTCATCCTTTGTTCCATTGTCATCACAAATTTCATAAAGCGACAAAAGCTGTGTAAACTCATTCACCATGAATTATATGCTCAATACATCCCTGAAGAGATGGAGAACTAATGTCTTGAAGAAATCCTGGAAAAACTTGTGTAAACCACAAATTTTCAAGACCAGCGCTACTTTTAGTAGGAAAATTTGTGTTGGTAACCTTTTGTCTAACTAGGGACTTGCGCTGGCAGTGTGAATTTTGATAGGAAAATCCGCAGTGGTCCTCTTCAGGCAGTTTCTCCAAAAATGGAGCAGAAGCTTCTCTTGCTAGAAGCCTCAAGAACGATGATATGGTAGTTGTTGGATAAAGATATGGTCAAGTACTCCCGTTTAGAGCCCTTGATCCTACCTTTAGGGATCTTACCTTTGGGATAAGGACCTTTTGCCCCTTTTTGTGGATCTCTAACTCCCTCTCCCTCACTATAAATCCATTCTTCACTTTCCTCAATGGGTTGGTCACTGCTGGTTGCCATTCTTCTACTCGATTCTGCTTAGATGCTGCCATTTTAGTGAGTGAGGAAAGGAGAGCTTGTTAAGTTTGGCTTGGACTTGGAACCATCCGGAAGCAGGCCTTCAACATCAAGGCATCGGTTGTATGCTTCCCTCTTTGATTTAATCATTAATACAAAGCATGTTTTACTCCCCATAAGCTTGTCTATGATAGTTTGCTTAGTAAAATACTCCTTGATCTTTTGTATAATGTACATTGGAATGCATATGCTATTATCTCTCTTGTTTTTTTCTTTTAATCTATCTTGCAAGTATTCATATGTAAGGAATAGCGAGGAGTGAGCTTGGGAGCTAAGGGATCAGGATTGTGATGCAGGAAAGTGTTCCCTCTGCGGACAGAGGAAACCCCTCTAGCCCTAGAGTGGGTCTAGTCACAAACAAGAACAGATCAACAATAGCTTTCCTTAAATAGTCATAGTTGGAGGCCTACCTCAACCGATGGTCAATGGAGTTCCATTGCGCTTCTCTAGCTTCCGCTTCCTTCTCCTAAAGAGTGATCAACCTGAAACAATGCAAAGGAAATACAACAAAGCACGTAACCGGAACAACAATGATCTATTTACTCACAAAGTCAAGAAGTCATGAGCTATCAAGTACATTACATATGAGACATAGGAAAACATCATTGATTGCATTAATTATGAAATAAGAGTAAGCTTACAACCAAAGTCTTAACGTCACAAGCCTTCTCAGAGGGATCCAGCCAGCACGTTCCTCAAGCATTCACTCTTTGAAGAGGGATCTCCCAATACACAAGTCTCTCTCACTCACAAGTTTTACACAAGATTAAGGGCACTTCACGACCTTCCTCAAGCTATCAACAAACCCACACTTGTCACACTTACACCAGCTATCTAGCAAACTCACAAGCACTAACAACACTATCAGCAATCATTCCCAAAAACTAAGAACTAGCAGCACATAGCAATGGTGGGAGTTTAAATAGGAGAAGGAGTCTCCATGAAAGGTGGAAGAATGAGCTTATCTCCAAGGAGGGTAGCAAAAATGATGGAACAACCACGCCAGATAAAGGAGGGCGACATAAACTAGGCCAACAACCAGGTCTGGAGTCATCTGGAAGGTCGACTGTTGGAACAAATTCGCCCAATTTGGATCATCGCGGGCACATAACTGGTCTTCCGCGTCGACATCGCTATTGAATAACATAGCTAGTCAGGTCATCATCGAATATTACAAGCGACAGTCGCGCTGGCACATAAAATTGGACCATCGCGGGAATAAGGTGTACTTCTGTGATGGCAACGCTCCTGGGCTGTTTTGGAGTGCCCTTCAGTGCGTTTATTTAGCCAACAGACCGGATGAGGTAGAAACCTTTGGAAAAGTGGGTCATTTGGCAACATCAGAGAGCATTTGTCTAACATGAGCATGAATGAATTTGAACACATGACACAGTAGGAAGACTGGGATGAAGACAGTGACAAATTACTGTGTAACAGATGCCCCCTAAAGTATGAAGCCCGAGAGAGTGGGAGGGGTGAAATGCTTTACGAAACTGACTGAGCTGGAACACCATTTGGAAGAACCTGCACGCAAGTACAACTGATATCTCTGATAATGAAGTACATGTAGTCTAGGCATGGGCGCAGCCATCCAAAAGACATACGAAATAGGTTTGTGGTATGGACGCAGCCATCCAGCTAATGAGACCATGATGATGATAAAGGTATGGTCGCAGCCATCCATCAATGAGTCATGTAATCATAAACCAATCCACGCAGCCCGAACATATGTAATCTGAGTTCGGGGTCTTGAACCCATCCGATCATAGTACAAATCCTAACATGCAAATAGATGTGCCGAAGTCGAGCATGATAGAAAGTCGCTTGATTACCGGTCAATGATGGAAACCGTTAACAAGCGCGAGAGAAACCACCAATAATGCCAATGGTCTCAAGGTACTGTCTAGCACAATCCACGAAGTGTGAAGAAGGAGCTAAAGTTGAACACTCGTGAAATCACCCAATTGATGACCAAGGATGAAAGTCGACCGTCAGGTGCAAAGAACTTGCCATTGAGGCATGCAAGCTCTAAGGTACCAAAGGGGATCTCTAGATCAATCTTCTGGATAATGAGCTGATGTCGACAGGAGACAACCCGTCACAGGAGGGCCATAATGTTTCCCCCATCAACAACACGAGATAAGGAACAAGTGGTAGATGGCGAAACAGAGTATCAGAGGAGAAGGAGAGGGTGTAAACTGCAGAAGGATTATACTCTTGAACATGTCGGCGACATGATTCTGGAAGGTGGCAACATTCAGATACCAAGGGATCACAGGCACAAAGGAGATGGCATGAATCAGATGGAATGAGGCTAGAATGATAACCCAAACCCGCGGAAGGCCAAATGATGATGTATGGATGTCCCAACCTAACAAGAAGCAAAAGTGTCGATGTTTAAGAGTGACTAGCTGCCATAGACAATCAATGATAAACCTGCTGTTGAGTCCAACCTAGTAATAGTTTAACGAGCCCTAGGAAGGAGAAGCTCGAGTCTCGTCATGGTGACGAGTCCAATGTCGTCAAGGTTTAATGAGTCCGACATAGGTAAAACTCAGAGTCTTTTTCATGTTTAGAGAGTTTGAAAAAGACACAGAAAAGAAAACTCCAGGGGGGTCCTTTTTCGTAGATTTGTGTCTCTCGAGCCCGAAAAAGTATAAAACGATACTTAAATAACTGCCCGATCATTACGATCGAGGAGTAATTTTCGTAACTAGTGACTTCGACCCGAAAAAGTAGAAAAGCGGTCGGAAGCACGTCGTTTCGTAACCGATAACGAGCTTGAAACAACAAAAGCCCGGCAATATTTTTGTGTTTAAACGGTCGGAAAAGAGCTTAAAGGCGATCGCCTCTCGTTTCTTTTAACGAGTCAAGAGAAAAACTCGACTATCTTTTCATTTTTCAAGTCGGAAAAGAGCTTAAAGATGACTTTTCGGGATCAAGTGCTCATGAAACTGTCATAATTCCACTACCTGAAGTTCTGCACAAAAACACATTACACGTAAATCCATTCGAGATAAAATGAATAATATACATAAAGATATTGTTAAAAAGCCAAAACTTGACTAACCATATGGCAAAACAATGAGAAAAAACCCACATTTATAAAATATAATTTTTAAATTTCCAAAAATTACTATAAAAAGGGGTTAATCCAACCATTTTTACCATAGTTACTGTTCATTGCACTGTGGAGCACTTTGGAGCACCGAAGTTGGCAAGCTAAATTCGGCTTTGATCGTCCATCATTCACCCCGAAACTTGTTCCAGGTAAGTAGTCCTTGTCCTGCGCTTCAATTTCATACCTTTTTCACGCATTTTGAACGTTGCATGTGTTAATTTGGGTGGGTTTTTGAACCGAGCTCCGCCACTCGGTCATCGCGGCTATGGCCTTCGGGTCCGCGATGACCGAAAAAATTGACACATAGCGCGCTCTGGTCATCGCAGAAAAGTGGTGTACTTCTGCGATGACTGCGAAAAAAATGAACTAGAGACCTCGCGTCATCGCGTCTGTTTTTAAAACAGACGCGATGATGACGCGAACTTATGATTTTTACAAATTACGCATCAAAATTTGATAAACGAAGTGCTAATTCAATTTTCTTCGTCATGCAGGTAACAATGGCGTTTGTTTGGCAAGAGCGGATGCATGATGACAATGATATAGAAGCTTTCGCCAATGTGGGGTGCCAAAATTCATTACGAGCATGCAGATTGCTCAAATTCTTCCTAACTTTGCATCTTCGATCACAACCTGATTTGCTGGAGCTACTGATTAGGGCCTGGAATCCCACAGATGGGAGATTCATCATCCGAGGCCGAGATATCGAGTTTGACGCTATAGACATATATTTTTTGACAGGGCTATCACGTCGAGGTGAGCGGCCTATTCTGGAGGGGCAGAGACCCGGGGGTGATTCCTTAGAGATGTTGATGGCTCAAGTGTGCCCACAGGCACGCAAGACAAGGAGTGGGATGGTGGCAATCCCAACAGTGGACGACATAGTCCTTCATGCTATGCTTTTCTTGGTGACATGGGCAGCGGGCTCCCAAGCCCAACATGAGGTTTCAAAGACCCATCTCCGGCTAGCTCTCGAGTGTTTCAATCCTACCATGTTTAACTGGGCGGAGGCGGTGACGACGAACATGAAGAGGCAACTCACCAATTGCCGTTGAGGAGAGACGAAGCAGTTTGGTTATAGATCGATCTTAGTCTCACTCATGCTGGAGTGGGTGCCGACACTGTAGTTACAGGACATGGATTTGGATTTACCCAGACCACGTGAGACAAGGGCCACACGATGGGCTCACGTCATGCCACGAGGAGGTGGCGGATGACCGGTGGCATGGGGGACATTGTTCCGAGAGTGGTTGGAGCGCCAGACGATCTTCGTGGAGGATTGGCCATATGCCGGCATGGACTTTCGCGGAGATCCTGACATGCAGCTGCCCGCTGGAGAGCAGTGGGATGACGGTGGTAAGACACTTGATCACACAATTTTTATTTTTATTTTTATGATGTTTTGGATTTTTTCATGTATATGTCCTAATGACGAACGCTATGGTATGCAGATGTAGGACCAGTGAGACCCGTAGGGTTAGCTCCAAAGGCACGGAGGGATGCGCAGGGCATTGTAGCACTAGCCTTGGTTCCTCCAGCAGATGATATAGCGGAGATGGTGGCCTGAAACCTTGAGGGTCTGACGGCAGGGATCCCTGACTACATGGGGATCGAGGAGGTCCCCAGACCGTTCCAGATCCACACAATAGGAGTGGAACCTAGGGTGCACCGCCTGTTGAGGCGGGTGACACAAGCGGTGGTATGCTATAGGGAGCATAACCCACCATAGTAGACACCTAGGTTTTTATTTCCTGCTAGTGATTTTTTGAGAGACATGTGTCTCAGATGTACGGAGAACACAGACTCTATTTGGACATGTACACTTATTTTTTGAGCGCCTCGGTGCGCCACACGAGATATATATATATATATATATATATATATATATATATACATATTCCTATGGTCTATTATTGTGCTTTACATGCTTCTTGTATACTGTTTTGATTACATGTTAAACAAATGTCTGTCTAATACATGATTAGCCAATGCATCAGTTAACGTGTTTAATCGTCGTGGAATATGCCGATATGTAATGAAATCAAAATTCCTCTCTAATAATTTAACACGTAAATACAACCTTAAAATCCGGTGGTCTCTGACGGAATATCGCCCGTTGAGTTGGTGGATGACAAGCTAAGAGTCCAGGTTCACAACCAATGTACGAATACCGAGATTAATCGACTCGACCGGTAACTCAATCACAGCACTATATTCAGTGACATTGTTCATGGTACAACCTAAACAAACACCTTGAAGGTCTATCAACTCACCATGAGGATCGTAGATCACCCATGCCGTAGAGGACAAATTGCGGGTACTACGGCAGGCACCATCGGCGAAACCAACATAAGGTGCACCAGGCATCTGCACACGAAGCAAAAGACACAATAAGTGGGAATCACGCCTTCACACCAAGCCGAAAACATGAAAACACACACACAACACACATGCTAAAATACACGTATGTACAAACCAAAGTGCATGGAATTCATGCATAATACTTTTTCAAGTAAAGCCCATTTCGGGGCTTATCGAGAGGATTCCCTTCATAATCAATTAGCTTGTAGGCCCCTTTCTACAAAACTCTCTTTACAATATAAGGCCCGTGCCACATGGGCTCGAATTTGCCTGCCCCCAACTTATCATTCGCTTGATCGTAGAGCAGGACTAAATCTCCCTCAACAAAAGAACGAGGATGGATAGTATGATCAAAGTGAGTTTTCACTCTCTTCTTCTGTGCTTCGATAGCTAGAGAGGATAGCCGATGGGTTTCGTCCAGCAGTTCCAGGTAAAGAAGGCATTCTTCTACCGGAGTAGTGTTGGGGAGTAATTCGATGGCCAATTTCAAAGAAGGGATCTCACACTCGATTAGAAGGGTAGCCTCCAGTCCGTAAACTAATTGAGATGGAGTGAAACCGGTGGCATCCTTCATAGAGGTTCGGTAGGTCCACAAGGCAGAGAACAACATCAAGTGCCACATAGACTTGTGCATGCCAATGGTACGTTGAAGCATCGTAACTAGAACCTTGTTGACGGCTTCTACTTGGCCATTGGCCTGAGGATAGTATGGAGTCGAACTATCATGCCGTAAGCCTAGCTGGGTTGTTAACTCGGTCATCATGTGATTACGGAAATGCTTCCCGTGATCAGTGATGATAGCTTGAGGGACTCCGAACCATGAAATAACATGATTAAACAAAACTTGCACTGCTGTGTGACCGTCTTCAGATAATATGGGCATCGCCTCGGCCCATTTTGTGAAGTAATCGATGGCAACGACGATATACCCATGCCCCCCAGCCGAGCGAGGGTTACAGGTCGTATAATCAATGCCCCATTTTTTAAAAGGGCCGATGGTAGCAACAGGGTACAATGGAGCGTGAGGTGCACGCATGTTCCGCTGGTAGATATGGAACTCGTGACAAGAACTGACAACAAGAATGAAATCCTTAAATATGGAGGGTCAGAAATAATCGGCGCGGAGGATATTTTGAGCAGTAGCATATCCAGACATGTGATCACCACAGGCTCCAGAATGGCAGTCATTCAAAAATCACTCAGCTTCCTCGAATGTTAAGCATCGGCAGAGAACAGAGTCGGCTCTGAGACAGTACAGGGTGTCCCCAATGATATGATGGCGCTGAGACTGATGACGAATCCGTTGCCGAGCATCCTTAGACACATCGGGACGAAAAGAGGACATCTGTAGATAAACAATGATATTGTCGTACCAGGGATCGAGGGTGCTAATTAGGAACAGAGTTTCGTTTGGGATATGGTCCTCTGACCGAGAGGGCACGGTGGGAGATGGCAAAGAGCAAACTAACTCAGCAAAGACAAGGGATTTCTTAGACTTGGCGGTGGTGAATTCCAAGTCGAACTCTTGGAGGATAACGATCCACTTCAAGTACTTGCCCCCCAGCAACTGACGTGACAGAATGTACATCATTGAGTTGCAATCAGAAACCACGGTCGTAGTGCGCAACAAGATATAATGGCGGAAACATTGGACGGCACAAACGGCTGCCAATGCCAACTTCTCGACATAAGCATATCAAGTTTCCGTATCTAGAAGATTGCGAGTGAGATAATATATGACCTACTCAGTGTCATCATCATCATCTTGAAAAAGAACCATGCCAATAGTGGTATCGGTAGCGGCCAAATACAGAGTGTAGTCACAATGATAATTCGGAGGACGCAACGATGGAGCCGAAACAAGGAGACCCTTGAGACGCTCGAAGGACTCTTGAGCAGCGGTATCCCAATGAAAAGGGGTATCTCGCTTTAATAACCACGTGAAACCTTTAGCCACTTCGGCATAGTTGGGGATGAATCGTCTTAAAAAATTCGCTTTGCCCTGCAAATTCTGCAAAGAAGCAGGGGGAGGAAGATTCATAATAGCCTCGACTTTAAGGGGATCCAAACGGATGCCCTCTTGGGAGACGATAAACCCGAGCAGTTTTCCTGACTCAACGCAGAAGACACACTTATGAGGATTAAGCCTGATGCGGTAGTGTCAACAGCAGAGAAAGATTTCACGAAGATGAGCAGGATGGTCCTGGCGTTTTGCTGAATGAGCTGGTAGATCATCCAGGTACGGTTGTACAATGTGTTGAATGTCATGGAATGCATAAGACATTACACGTTGGAAGGTAGCACCGGCGTTCTTCAAACCGAAAGGGAGCTTTTTGTAGGAGAAAGTGCCCCATGGACAGATAAAGGCAGTCTTGTGTTGATTTGCGGGCGCAATATTGATCTGGTTATACCCATAAAAACCATCCATGAATGAATACCTATCACTTCCAGCACACCCATCAATGAGCTGGTCAATGAAGGGTGTGGGGAAGTTATCCTTGGGACAGGCCCGGTTAATATCACGGTAATCAAAACAGACTCGAATAGTACCTTGTTTTTTAGTCACAGGGACAATATTGGAGACCCAATCTGTGAGTGGGATGGGGTAAATAAAACCAGCCTTAAGAAGCTTTTCAACTTCCGCTTTAATAGCTGCAGACTTTCGGGGGTGCACGGGGCGTAGACGTTGGCGAATAGGCTTAGCACCTGGATACATAGGTATCTCATGCATCGCTATGCTAGGATCAATGCTAGTCATTTCTTCGTAGGACCAAGCAAAGACATCACGAAATTCGCGAAAAAGATCAATATAGAGCTGAATTTCCTCCAGAGTACAAGTTACTCCGACATGGATATGCTCGACAATCCCTGGCTTCACAGAGATGTCAATGGGCTGGGTCTACGTGATGTTTCCCATATTTCCTTCAGAAGACACTTGATAAACTTGAATGGGTGTCTGAAGGGGTTGGGATGGGAGACAAGGAGCAAACCGCTCGAGACAGGTAAGCATTTCCCGGTGGGCAGGGAGAAACGAGGAATGATGGTGATGATCAGACCAAGGGGGTTCCTCGAGAGACATGGTCTCGAGAATGGCTTCATCAGAAGGAAACATTTCCCTTATAGGATCCGAAGAAGCGTCATCTCTAAGCCAAGGGGAATGAGCATATGAGTCGGGAGCTCTGCTCAAAGGAGCAGATTTAGGAGGTGGAGCCGATGCAGAAACAATTTCAACATAGTTGAGCTCGGCAGGACTCAACGGCATCTCATCACCCCAAGATTCTACCTGATCAGCGGGGGGAAGAACCCATGGATCAGAGCGAACGGAAATGATATTGATAGGAGCGACTTTAGGAGGTGGGAGTGAAAAAAAACCCATCAGGGCAAGATCTTTAAAAATTCCAGCTCCCACACTCTCATATGGGATGGAGGTATGGTCCACAAAGGGCACGTTGCCTTCGGAAGAGGAGGCGAAGAAGGACAGTTGGTCTACTGTGACGATCTTTCCCTGATGAGGGAAACGAATAACACAAAATAGAGATGAAGCCATGGCTCGCATGGCATATGTCCAACTGCGTCCCAGAAGGAGGTTGTAGGTAAGATTAGCATCAACAACTTCAACTTCCACTTCGACCGTCTTCCCTTCCAAAGTAATGGGCAAACATTGGAGGATACCATAAGGGTGAGACTCTCTCCCATCAAAGGCTTCCAAGGTCGTAGGAGACTGGCTCAGAGTCAGAGAACCAATAGCCTTCCAACAGGCAACAGACATGATGCAAGTTGAAGCGCCTTCATCAATGACTGTACGATGAATCGTTTTGGAATTGATGATGACCTGAATGAGGAAGGAAATTTGGTGAGGCAGTCTCGATATATGGCTCTCCAGGTCAAAAGTAATCAGGTCCGAGTCAGCTGGGTCTATGCCACCGATGGACGATAGCAAGGACTTCCTCTGAGAGGGGCAGCTCTGGAGTACTTCTAAGGTGGACATAGCCGATGGAGCCTGGGCTAAGTTCTAAACGATGCTGTAGTGATGGGCAGCATGAGCATTAGGGTTGTAAGAAGATTTCTGGAGTACACCTTTAGGAGGGGGTCGGATGGGCGTCTCAGTGCTAGGTCTCTCGATATGGAGCGGACCAGAACTGGACGGAGGAGCGCTAGAGGGGACCTTAGGCTCTTTCCCGGCAGGCGACAGATACTCTTTTGCCCGAGTACTGATGTGGACAGGAATTGTCCCAGCCATAAATACTTGAGAACCAAAGGGAGAAGAGGATTGGGATGGATCAGCCACCATTTGTGTTTGCTACGAGGGAAAAGGCTCTTTGAGCACAGCAGGAGTCCCGGGAGCACCTTTCAACAAACGACCAACTTCAGACTGCCTTGGGTCGTCTTTGGTATAGTGATCCTCGTCACAGATGAGACAAGGGTACTTGGGCTTGCGTTTGGCGCCTTCCTCGGGTGGAGGCTTAGGGGAATCTTACTTAGGTTGATCCACTTTATTCTTTCCTTTTCCCTTCTTCTTTCCTTTTGAGGTTTTGTCCGCCGTGGTGGACTGAACGACGTTAACCTCGGAAGTACTACCAGAATTGGATACAGCCTGAGAAGTATTTTCATTTGGAGCATTTGACTTTTGCTTCCCAGGGTTCGCGAAAGTTTTCTTTGAAGGCGGATTAACAGAACCGATGATACTGTCAACAGATGGTGTTGGCGGGGCTTTGGAAGTTCTGGGTCTCGGGGCATCAGGCAAATAATCATATAGCGTACCGGACTGGGAGTAAACCAAGTCAAGGTACTGAGCGTGCGCAATAGCCTGCTCTTCAGTTACACATGCCCCCATAGCAATGTCCCGTGCTATCGGACCGACGAATGAGGTCGTGAACCAGTCGGTGAGAAGCTGATCAAGAATCCAAAACTCAATCAAACGACGACGTCGTCTCCATTCATGGATATGATCAGAGATATGCATAGTCGTTGTCTATTTTAAGGATGTCAGGAGGTGTGTGCCCGTTTCATATCGAATCGGCAATTGAAAATGAGTTAAAAATGCCATAGCCAATGAGTTGAAATCCTGAAAAGATTCGCGAGATAACTCAATGTACCATTTAGAAGCAGAGCCAGTGAGAGTCCTTTGAAAAAGGCGGAGCCGGATTGAATCATCAAGCCACGAATTCGATGAACACCATAGATGATAAGTCATGACGTGAGCCTGGGGATCTTCTCCAGCTTTGCCATCGAATTTGGGACAATCACCAGGAATCTTAGTTGGAACCAGGGGCCAATACAGATTATGAAGAATAGGATCATTTGTCAGTTTGGACACATCTGGTAATTCCAACGTTGCTAAAAAGGGTAATTGAGGGTTAAAGGACATCTGAGGCCGCGGGTAGGAGGTGGTACCAGAGTTCTACCCGGATACCGGTTGCCCCCATTGATTTTGTCCAGACGGATTTGGCCCCGGAGGGTTTTGTCCATAGGGGTTATAGGATGGCTGACCCTAGATTTGCCCCCCAGCATTCCATTGATTACCAACTTGGCCTGCAGGAGCAACATAAGGTTGCTGGTAATTCTGATAAGGACTCACCTGCAGTTGTTGATAATTTTGATACGGGGCAAATTGAATTTTCCCTTGGGATTGCTGGAAACCATAAGGCAGCTGGGCTCCAAACTGAGCCTGGGAGGCAGGCTGCATTTGATAGGCCGGTTGGGATTGAGATCCAACCTGCATTTGAAGACCGGATTGGGTCTGGAGCCCAACCTGGGGCTGAAAACCAGGTTGAGCTTGAGAAGCAACAATCATTTGAGTGCTCGGTTGAGCAGGCCCAGAAGGATGTCCTTGAGAGAATTGAGGCTGAGCCATCTGGCTAGAAGGTTGACCTGGTTGAGATTGAGACTGACCCATTTTCCCAGAAGGTTGAACTTGCTGGGTGTTAGGCTGTCCTTGCACAACTAAGGGTTGTCCTGGTTGACCAGATGGCTGAGAAGACTGGACAGTTGGTTGACCTAATTGGATTTGAGGCTGACTGAATTGTCCAGATGGTTGAACATACTGGACAGTGGGTTGGCCTTGCTGGACATAAGGTTGACCAACTTGCCTAGACGGATAGCCTTGTTGGACACCAGGTTGACCTTGTTGCATGTAAGGTTGTCCTGGATTACCAGAAGGTTGCGCGAAATAGGTAAAAGACGGACCACCAAAGGCTGAAGGTTGTCCCTGGAAGGGTTGTCCTTGTGGGCCTCCAGGTTGCCCTGGATAAGACTGCCCGTAATACTGCTGACCATAAGAGGGTTGCATGTAAGACGGTTGGCCTTGATAAGGTGGTCCTTGAAGATGTGCAGGTGATACTTGGCCACCGCCATAACCAGTGGTGGTCCAAGCAACGGATAACGGGACCGTGACCTCAACCGCAGGCTGAGGTGGCAAAGGTCCATGATGATAGAGATGAGCCCCTCTAGAATCATAATAATGAAACGGATTTTGAGGATCCGGATTCTGAAGAGCATGCAGATATTGATCATATGCCCCCCCTGTTGGAATAGAACCAGAAGAAGGTGGGGCACCTAGTGTAGGATCAAAAACTCCAGGTACAGGTGCCGATGGGCCACTATTAGCTGACCCTGAAGACGGTCTAATAGAAATGGTCACAACTAAGGATGTAGTAACGACACCGACAACGGGGGTTGAAGAAGCAACACAGACAGTTGGAATAGTTGGGACGGAAGTGACAGACACATTGTGAATTTGAGGAATAAAGGCCTCCGAGGTCGGAGTGATGGCGTGCGACCACATAGAACTCGTAGGGGGAGTCCTAGAAGACATAACATCTCTCAACGCCTTATAACGTAAAGGCAACGTAACACCAAGAGGGGTGATAGGAAAAGGTGTAGTTTCCGTTGAGGTGGGAATTTCACCGCTGGTCGCAACGGATTCTTCACTTGTGACGGGGGATGTGTCCTCCATATCAGAAGAAGACATTGGGACCAAAACACTAAGAGGAGTACCAGGAATATCTTCTTCGGAAGGCTCCCAAACGGGGTTCCAGTGAATCTCATAAGTCTTGTCCTCTGGAGCGCGAGAGTTAATCTGTTGGATACTCGGAATAACAGGGAGAGTATCACTCACAATAGGTACCTCAGGAGCAACAGAAGAAGGAGATCCTTGGTCACTCGGAACGGGAGACGGGACCGGTGATTCCGCCAGGATGATGATTCAAAAATCCTAGGAAAACTAACGAGGAAGGACCCTACTCAAGCTAACACGAACAAGATCTAATAGGGTAAATGTAAATCGCGACCGAATAAATTTTAAGACACGGGAACAAAACTTGACCTTTTCATCTTTAAAGAGTCGAGAAAAGGACAAGAGACGACTCTAGTCGCCTTTGAATATTTAATGAGCCTGAAGTGACAAGTGCTCAGATGGACCTTTTCTTTTAGGGAGTCCGAAAAGGAACGAAAGTGACTACTCTGGAGAACTAGGCAAAAGGTTTACCAGACAAATCCGTAAAACTGCATATACACCTTGGCAGTCATATGAAAACCAAGGACTTTCTGTACAACAGTCAATCTTCCCGAATGCTGTGTTCGGTGCATTACAGTTTGTAAGGCGGAAGACACAACTTCCTATGGATAAAGGATGATAACCTAGTGGGGTCTCCCAGCATATACTCGACGGTACATGGGAGCACAATTCCGTGCTAGACCACTATTGAGTCACAAAAGGAGGAATCACCCAACCTTGAGTGGAAACAAAAGTGACTAGGTTTAACGACGCCGGAGCACGTCTCTAGCCTAGACCTCTAAATGTGTGCATTAATGCGTTGTTAGATTTATTCAGTTCATTTTAGAGTTGATCTTGGATTATGTTTCAGTTTTCAAGCCTTACCGTATGTATATAACAAAATCTAGGATGCAGCTAGAATGAATGAAATATCCCTTTTTTCAATGAACACCTACCTATGGGAGGGTAGGGAGATCATTCCCAAACCAAGAAAACCAAGACAACAAAGTAGTCACTCAATGCAAACAGACATCAATTCCTAAAGTGCACGGATACTGCTAATGAGAGATTTAAACATTCGCTTTCCAATATGCAACTTGAAATGCAAATTCACTTTCACTTTCGTAGACTAAATGAATGCAATCCTTTTGATTTTGATGTCTCTTAAATCTAAAAGAAACCAATAAGAAATAAACAAATGTGGAAAATGGTTGATCCAAACAATTGTAATCTATGTCCGGGTAGTGAAGAGAAATCGAATCAATGCCAAGATTGGTCCAATAACAATCACTAAACAATCAACCAAAAGTAAGCAAAGGGGAAGGCTCAATCAAACCAAGAGCAAGCTGCAAACGAATATCTGAGCAACCAAGCAACCAAGCGAAACTGATCCAAATGACTTGAAACAATGAAATTAGGTCACAAAGCAAAAAACAAGATTCATTCAACAAAGCTCACGAGAGAGTGCCTCAACCTATAAACCGTGAAAAACAAGTTATCAAACAAGTGAGAACAACAAGGAACTAGCAAGACTGATGGATTCAGGAGGCAGAATTGAAAAAATCAATTCTACAGCAATCAGTGTGGGTGATATACAAGCAACAAGCGCTGATAAAGAACAGACCGCAACAACAAAGCGATGTCAGTGCGAAAGTACACGACTTTTCCGCGATGGTCCGATTTACAGAACCGTCGTGATTGTTAAGCGTAATTATGCGATGAACAGGATACTACAAAAGGGGTGACGCGATAACAGCGTGACTGTTAAATTAAAAGCCGTGATGAGGTTCAAAACAGTAACAGGCGAGCCAAAAACTCCCAAATCAAAGACAATCAATCTTTAATCAAATAAGGGCATTTCCCAGATCAGGCCAAGAAACTCAGAAGACTGGTAACTAATCCCCAATACTTCAAAAGAGACCAAAACAAAAATCAAGACAAGAGTAAACAAGAAAAGAACAAAGGCCAGGATTCCCCAGTGGATTCGCCAATTTGTGATGCAGGAAAGTGTTCCCTCTGCGGACAGAGGCAAGCCCTCTAGCCCTAGAGTGGGTCTAGTCACAAACAAGGACAGATCAATAATAGCTTTCCTTAAACAGTCATAGTTGGAGGCCTACCTCAACTGGTGGTCGATGGAGTTTCGTTGTGCTGCTCCAGCTTCTGCTTCCTTCTCCTAAAGAGTGATCAACCTGTAACAATGCGAAGGAAATACAACAAAGCACGTAACCAGAACAACAATGATCTATTTACTCACAAATTCAAGAAGTCATGAGCTATCAAGTACATTACATACAAGACATAGGAAAACATCATTGATTGCATTAATTATGAAATAAGAGTAAGCTTACAACCAAAGTCTTGACGTCACAAGCCTTCTCAGAGGTATCCAGCCAGCATGTTCCTCAAGCATTCACTCTTTGAAGAGGGATCTCCCAATACACAAGTCTCTCTCACTCACAAGTTTTACACAAGATTAAGGGCACTTCACAACCTTCCTCAAGCTATCAACAAACCCACACTTGTCACACTCACACCAGCTATCTAGCAAACTCACAAGCACTAACAGCAGTATCAACAACCATTCCCAAAAACTAAGAACTAGCAGCACATAGCAATGGTGGGAGTTTAAATAGGAGAAGGAGTCTCCATGAAAGGTGGAAGATTGAGCTTATCTCCAAGGAGGGTAGCACAAACGACGGAACAACCACGCCAGAGAAAGGAGGGCGACATAAACTAGGCCAACAACCAGGTCTGGAGTCATCTGGAAGGCCGACTGTTGGAACAAATTCGCCCAATCTGGATCATCGCGGGCACATAACTGGTCTTCCACACTGACATCGCTATTGAATAACGTATCTAGTCAGGTCATCGCCGAATATTACAAGCGGCAGTCGCGCTGGCACATAAAATTGGACCATCGAGGGAATCGGGTGTACTTCCGCGATGGCAGCGCTCTTAGGCTGCTTTGGAGCGCCCTTCAGCGCGTTTATTTAGCCAACAGACGCGACGAGGCAGAAACCTTTGGAAAAGTGGGTCATTTGGCAACATCAGAGAGCATTTGTCTAACATGAGCATGAATGACTTTGAACACATGACACAGTAGGAAGACTGGGATGAAGACAGTGACAAATTACTGTGTAACAAGGATCATCATCAAATATTGAGAGCATAGGAGAGGGGTAGGCCATCTCCCTTTCTCATTTGTCATTTTGATCTAGGTTAGGGAAGTTTTCTTGTTTTTTCATGGTTGTTACTAGACCCGCACATTGGGCTAGAGGGATTACTTCTATCTGTAGAAGGGATTACACGGTTAACAACAAGGAATAACCTTTGTTGCTTGGAGGTATAGTGTTATGCAACTATGGAAGAAGAGAAAACGTTAGAAGAAACAAAGATGGTAGGAAGGAGATTGAGTAACTTTTCTATCAATGGTGGCCCAATAATGCTAGGTGGCATATAAAAGGAGGGCCCCTTCCACTCAGAAGGATGGTTTACACTGCATACTACAACTACACTAGTTAAGTTAACTTGGAACATATTATGGGAGGGACCCATGAATATATCCAACAGTCCCTGTAGTGGGGGCTATAGAAGTGGATCGGGGTTCTCTTCTCATGCATATGAGGGTAAGTATCAAAGAAGAAACCTTGCCTTAGCAAGTAGATGAGACCAAGACTACCTTGAGGGTGTGCCTGTGGTCCTCTAATTGAGGATGCATTTCTCTTTACACTAACCCTCTAGGTATCAACTAGATACATATAAAATTGAGGTCTTATCAACCTTTACTAAGGAAATGTGAATGTAGAGCAACATGAAGAAAGAAAAGGTCAGAGACGAACATAGAACTCGGTTATGGAGTAGCAGTGGTAGCTCAAGCTCTTTTTCTGTCAAAAGCCATAGTTATAGGAAAAATACACTTCCTGATCACATTTCCAAACTACTATACCAAAAGTAGATGATTAACCTCAATAAAAATCACTATTCCTTAACCCATGGATATAGGACAAGGACTGAGTGGCTCGAGATGAGCCAAAATTTTGTGTTTGGGGCCTAATGGAGGCCAATTTTTTTTTTTTTTGTTATATTGTTAGTGTAAGGGACTGTGTAGAAGAGAGTGGCACTAGATTGAAGGATCTAACATTCACTGTTAGAGCTGGCACAAAAGAGAGAGACACGACGAAGGGAGGCACCACTCAGAGAGGAAGATAGTGTCCAACATAGGAGGATGCGTGTAGATAAATATGGTAGTTATGATTTTGGGGATGAAGGGCGAAGGAGAGGAAGGTCACCATGGTAGGAGAATATGGAGATATTTGCAGAGGAAAAGAAGTCAACGGAGTGATGAAGAACTGGTAACATATATTTTCTACAAGCTTGACTAGGAAGTTAATTGGTGTGGGATAGTTGGAGAAGAATTTATTAGAGAATATCTAAATTGTTTTCCAATGTGAAGGATAACTGGAAGGGAGGAGAAGTAGGCCAATGAGGAACAAGAAGCTATGAAGGACCAATAAGAGGAATCATCCAAACTAGTTCGAGGACTGGTGAAGAAAAGGGAAGAGCTGCCGATACTGTGCCTTCTATTATAATAATCATAATTTTAGATGTTATATGTGTGTGTGTCTGTAGCTATTATGAAACCTGTGTGTAGATAAAATAGTCTTTATTAGAGTCGATGGTATGTTTTCTTGTATTAGTTATTGTATTATGTTATGAGAAAGTCCTATAAGGTTGATGAGTTTGATGTTATTAATTCCTATTGTAGCACCAACTTGCATATTTTTGTTTGATGCTAAAGTAATGAGTAGAATAGTGGATTTCCCCCTATATTCTTGGTGTATAAATTCATTTTTTTGTTATCACTATATGCTTTTATTGGTTTCTTTTTTCTAAATAAGATTAATCTATTAACATTAAGGGAGTAAAATTACAACGTGACCGAAGTCAAAACACTACCCTGAAGAGAGGCAAGGTTGTCAAGATAAGCATGGAATGAGATTGCTCCATTTCAGGGAGCTCAGTCTTGAACCGTTTACTGAGTTTACAAAAATGCAAAAAAGAACTGAAATTCCATATAATAGTCTGAAAAAAAACTTGCCCAATAGTATGGTCCGCATTGCACGTTATCAAGGCAACAATGAGCAAACTAATCATCTGGAGGTTCTTCAACAATCCGGCACCAACCTGTATCAGGCATGTCCCCTACAAGAGCTACTGTGGAGTTGGATGGACCAGGATCAGCCGGCGCCACCACCTCGCATGAGCGGTTCGAGCTTGGGCATCTGGAATCTGCATGGACGTGCTGCCAATCCCCATTTGTAAGTTCAAAGACGGAATAGTGACAGAGCCCGGGCCCTCCTGATGAGAGCTAGACTCTCCCTCCTGGGCTTCCTCATGGAAAACCACCGAAATGTGAGCGGTGATCCTTGGGCGGTTCAGAGGGCTGCTGAAGGTGAAGAGCACAGAGCCAGAAGAGGGACACCCTCTCCCACTTCGAGTGCGAGGGTAGTGGCCGATAGAGAAATCGCTTGAAAGGGAAGGCGACTTGGTGGAAGGGCTGGAAGGCACACGCCAAGGCTGACCTCTGCGAGACCTCATTCTATGGCGACGACAAGGCATTGGGGAGACAGAAGCGGTGGGAGGAGAGCGAGGCGGGTCAGCGGCATTGACATGTCTAGAGGATATCTGAAAGACGACAACGCGAAGGCCTGATGCCCAGGAGGAAAACCAGGGGATAAACGGAGGCGGCTCCAACAAAAGACTAGAGAAAGGCTTCAGAGCAGCCTCCCCTTTCAATCTACAAGAGGCAGCAAAGATGACAGAACCCACATGATATACCCAGAAGCCAGAACTGTGACCAGAAGCAGGATAAAACTGCGAATGAATCGACGGACACTGTTCCACTGCAAGCTTATAGCTAGACCATAAAGTATCAACCTCCTTCAGGCCTCAAAAGAAATCCGCCATAACTGCAGTAATGAATAGAGCCGAGGTCTGAGATGAGCTGGAGCGTGCGAGAGCATGAACCACAGCACTGAATAGGATGGGAGAGTTAGAGCCGCTTAACATGAACCAAATGAACACTGCATATTCCAAATTCCGAGAGCCTCCATTCATAAACCGAGTTATCATATTGTACTAGGTGGGCAGGTGTCGTCCCACCTCGCGCCACCCCTGTCCCATCCGAATTGAAACCTGTTTAAACACCCGCATCCAAGGTATATGTTTTTATTGGTTATTTAATGATATAATGTCAATTAAGCATTTGAAAATATTCTTTGTAATGAGGGGAGATGATAACATAATTATAGTTTTGTCTTGTTAATCTTATATCTATTGAATAACAAATTGTTGTGTCAATGTTGAAAAGGCTGTTGAGGGAAATGAAATGCTTTGGTTGCGATACTATGGTGGATAATGAACAACACATTAAATAGTTTGTGTGTAATTTCCCTTCCTAAATTATTTTGGAACAATATTTATTTCTACATTTTGGGGGCCAATTTTGGTGAAGACAGGGCCCATTTAATTTTTGATAGAAGACTTAGGAGTTAGAGGCAATTTAATTTAATTTTATTTACAAAGGTAAAGAAGTAAATGTAGTGGTGAAGAAATGATAGCAGATATTTTCAGCAATCTTGACTAGGAAGTTAACTGGCGTGGGATAGTTGGAGAAGAAGTTGTTAGAGAATATCTAAATTGTTTTCCAATGTGGAGGATAACTGGAAGGGAGGAGAAGTAGGCCGAGGAGGAATGAGAAGCTATGAAGGACCAATAAGAGGACTTGTCGAAAACAATTTGAGGGTTTGCTAGAGAAGAAGGAAGAGAAGTCGAGACTGTGCCTTTTATTATAGTAGTAAGCATTTTAGATGTTAGGTGTGTGTGTCTGTAGCTATTGTGCAACCTGTGTGTAGAGAAAATAATCTATAGTAGAGTCGATGATATGTTTGCTTGTATTAGTTATTGTATTATGTTATGAGAAAGTCCTATAAGGCTGATGAGTTTGATGTTAGTGATTCCTATTGCAGAGCCAACTTGCATAATTTTGTTTGATGTTGAAGTAATGAGTAGAATAGTGGATTTCCCCCTATATTCTTGGTGTATAGATTCAATTTTTTGTTATTACTCTATGTTTTTATTGGCTATTTAATGATATAATTTCAATTAATCATTTCATAATATTCTTTGTAATGAGGGGAGTTGATAACATAATTATAGTTTTATCTTGCTAATCTTATACCTATTGAATAACAAATTGTTATGTCAATGCCAAAAAGGCCGTTGAGGGAAATAAAATGCTTTGGTTGTGATATTATGGTTGATAATGAACAACACGTGAAATAGTTTGTGTGTAATTTCCCTTCCTAAATTATTTTGGAACAAGATTTATTTCGTCATTTTGGGGACCAATTTTGGTGAAGACAGGGTCCATTTGATTTTTTATAGAAGACTTAGGAGTTATAGGCAACTTAATTTAATTTTGTTTTGTTTTGTTAATGTTATGTGGGGACCAAACACATAATAAATACGCACTCCCTAAGCCAATGATTCAAAATGCATCATAGGGAAGAAAATGCGGGAAGAAAGGGTCCATAAAAGTTATAAAAGGAAGGCAACACACTTCATTTGGCATTCTTGGATTATCGGATTTGATTATGTTGCTCGAGTTGTTTAGCTGGGTCACTTTATATTTAGAAAGAGTTTTCCCAACGAAGAACTCACCCTTTCTTAGGGGGACTTCGAGTGCCACCCTACAGAGGTTCATCCATTATCATCCAGAGGATATTTGTAGAGAGATTTCTAGCATTTGTATTCAGTTCACCCCAGTAGTGCATATTTTTGGAGGACGTAGTAGTGGATCTAGTGTGGCCATTGCAACATTCTTCTGGAGGGTTATTACCTGGAGAAATTAGGAGAAGAAGGCTCAATAGATTTTTTGGGTATTGGGTGAGTTTAAGGTCTGGAAGTGGCAACAATATTCATGAGTCATTTTGCAGACTCTGTGGTTAGTGCAGAAGAGAGAAACTGGGCATACATGGGAGATAGAGTTTCAGACATTGGGGCTATTGATTTCCAGGAGAAATAAGGGAAGTATTGGTGGTGTTGATTTCTCTATTTCAAGAGTGTTTGGGGAGGATTTTTCTAGTGGTTTGACAGACAACGTGCTTCAGCAACTATTGGAAAGCGTAGGGCTTTTGGGGGTCAATTTTGGAAGGTCAAAAACAGGCCAAACCATTTCTACGTTTTTTTGGGTTTTTGAGAAGGACCTCATAAATAATTTTGCATAATTTTCTAAGCACCAGGGGTGGGGTTTTCAGCCATATATTTGCAACAGACAATGTATAATTACTAGGGACTGTGCAGTGCCTTTGGGGGTTGGTTTTTGGAGGTCAAAATCAAGCCAAACCAATTTTGGGTTTTTGTGAGTTTTGGTTGAGGAGCCTAGATATAAATTTGTAGAATTTTCTGAGTACCAGAGGTGGGGTTTCCAACCATATATGTGTAGAAGACAGTGCATAATTGTTGGGGACTGCACAGTGCAGCAGTTGGTCAGTTGATTGTAGCTCCGGGTTGTCATTGGTTCACCAGGGCTTTGCTCCGCTTGCCTTTGAAGCAAGCTGAGGTGCATTCCTTCCATATTTTGTACTTTTGCACCAGTTTATAATGAAATGGCTCAGCTACTTCCATATTTCTGATTGTTCTGGGTGTTTACTAAATTGTTTTCAAAATTCTGTGGTGAAAATTGTTATTTTCTTGCATATCATTGTTTTTCCTATTTTGGAACATTAAATTGTGTAAGAAACCGTGAAGTGTCACATAACACATAGTCTCAAAATGACTATTAGGTGTCTAGACCCTCACATGGTAATATGTGGTCCTAGTGTCACTTAGACACATTAATATCATCTAACTGTGGAAATCTAGATCTAGAAGTCCCGAATAGCACCTCGAGTGAGACTTCATCCAATTTGTGGGTGATGTGGAATGCGTTGATGTTGAGCAGGCTTGTTGGCTGAACTACAAAACAAATTTTGGGTCTGTTAGAATCCCATGTGTCAACAATGAATTCCTATTGTTTTGAAGTTCAAGTATTTTTCTACCTTATGCATCTAATCATGTCTTAATGTGGGATTCTTAGGGAAAAGGTATTCAAAGGATAGTTGACAATTTTCTATGATTACCCTCTCTAATATCTTTATCTATGCTAAAAGTCATAGTTCTCTAAGTGCCTCCCCAACAACAACACAAAAAATGAGAATATGTTTATATGGTTTCCTACATATAGGATTGAATGATAGAAACATGATCATTTTTTCAACACAACGTTTGATAGGGAATTGTGAGGCTCTAGGTGCAGTAAAATAGAGATAAGGAATTTATTGCATGCTCTAAATTATTCTAAACATCATATTGAAAAGGATAATTTCAAACTGTATTGCATTAAAATGTAAACTTGTAAGAAAATAATTAATATCATTCCAAATCTATAACTTTCTTAGTGGCATCTAATATGTCATAGTCCATGAAAATTCTATTCATAACTTAACATGTAACTTTGTATATTGAGCATCGATTAAGAATAATTGAATTCATTAACACACCAG
This sequence comes from Pinus tabuliformis, assembly GCA_031772625.1. NCBI lineage: Eukaryota > Viridiplantae > Streptophyta > Pinopsida > Pinales > Pinaceae > Pinus > Pinus tabuliformis. The sequence continues at coordinate 141,543,895 of CM062807.1, forward strand.
TACTTCAACATATTAAATCTATGAAAACCAATTCTACAATTCATTTTATAGCATATCAACAAAGAAAAATAAAACCTTAAAGCCAATGTACAAGAGAGTATATAAAATGTACAAAACAGTGAAGTAAAACCAAAATAATTAACTAAGCAAAAATAACTATTATATATAGTGTCGTGGGAGAATCTACCAGTAAAACCCATGATTGACCTTCTTAGGTGAACAAATTTACCAGAGAAAGTTGGTAACAAGATGTAATTGTAAATTTAATGGAGTAACAATATGTCACTATCAAGGTCAAAATAGTGAGAAAGATAGGAATAAATGATGCAAATAGAGTGAAATTTTCATGTCCCAACATCTCCCCCCAGCTGAAGCAAATTCATGTCCTCATGCAGACCTCTTCAGTCAGACTCTAATATGTATTGTGAATGCAGTTTAGAAAAATTATAAGCCATTGCTATATTATCTGTGGGAGTTATATGTCTGCGGGAGGTGATCAAGTATAGCCAGCACATTTTTTTGTTTGTTAACCTTAATTGATATGAATGTTGAAAATTGAATACAAGGATCCAAACCAATGGGAATTTGAATTTGAGCCTGAGCTAGTTGGGTCCACATCTCCTGATATAGTCTAAATACTTAGGGACCCTATAAAGTTCATGCATAATGTTTTGAAAGAAATAGGGGTCCTTGTTTCTTATCCTTTCATCACATGATTCCCACCTTAGTATAATCCTATATAATGCATCCTATTTCATCAATTAAATACTTCTAGAACAATTTTCAAGGAACTTATTCCTAATCTCCATCACCCGATCACTTGCCTCTGAAAATTGCAAAAATATGTTATATACTCTTAATACCTCATTAGCAAATCTTGGATCATTTCAAACATATAATGTCATGGATTTTAAGGTTGTTTCCGTATTATGAGCTTCTTTCTAGCTAATTTATTCTTCACAAAATAGGTGAAATCCATTAACTAAGTTTCTCCTTCATAAGATGAAAAGTTAAAACTTTTCTCTCCAATAAAAACATGCTCATGTAGGTACAACTCACACAATGAGTGTTCTTCCATGAAATTGTCTTGTTGAAATGTATTTAGGAATGTTTTGAAATAAGTCATGTTATATGGTCTTTGTTCCTTTGCTATTGTTAATGTCAATATTAAGAGGTTTTCTTGTAAGAACAAAGGATATGAAGGAGAAGGTCTCCTACAACTAAATGCACTATGTGTTAGGTCATACATTTATTCTTTATCTTCCTGTAACAAATGAACTTTCACCTATAACTCCTTAATTTTCATTTCTTCCTTCTTCCTCTCCTCTTCGATCTTATCCCACTCTAATCTTTGAAGCATTATCTCTTCAGCCAAATCCCTTTTAATATTGTGGACAATTTTCTCATGCTCACTCAAAGGGATCACTTCTTCTTGCAACGAGACCGCCAATTGTTTCCATTTACTTATTTCATCAAATACAGATATTGAATTCACATGCTCTTATGACCTAGGTTATGCTACCTCCATTGCTATTACTATTTCTACTACTCTTATAGTAGTGATTTCAACACATTCCTTCAATTCTTCTCCTTTTTCCTCTAGCAGAACTACCTCAACTACTAGTTCTTGCGTAGTAGCAGTATCATTAGTAGGTTCTTATGTATCAACACTATTATTCTCCTAAGGATACAATGCTTTGACTGCTGGTTATTTTGTAATAATAAATTCATTAGTAGGTTTGTGTGGTGTAGCCCAAAAATCTTTAGGGCGCTCTATTTCAATTAATGGTTCTTGTGTGACAACAATATCGTCAACAAATTCTTGTGGTGCAACCCAAAATTTTACACTTTCCACTTCAACTTCTACTCGTACTCCCACTGAAATAGTTACCAGTTTCTGAATATTTTTCTTTACATAACCAACTTATATAAGAAGCTCCCCAACACTTTTCCTAATGGATTCCTAGTTTTATTGATCTCAAAGGGTGTACGTATAATTTTCACTGCATCAACTAAGGTTTCTAACCCTAATTGTTTCTTAAATTAGACTTTATCCTTAAGCATATCAAGTTGATTTCTTAAATTTTCATTTTCTTTTCTTAAATCCTTAATTTGATGAGATAGAGCATCAAACTTAGACTTACCAGGTGGGGGGTCATCACCTTGTTTTTGCTTTAATTCCTCTTCTGTATCTTTGTTGGCCCACTCCTCTAACATTTTCATTTCTTTAGTAACAACGAGGTCCCAGATGATGAAGCATATGGCGATGTAATAATAAATTCAACCCTTTTTCTTGGGAATCTATCTCCCATAAGCTTCTTTATTGGTATTTTATTACCCTATTTTGTGAGGGATGTTCTACCTTATTAGGGCATGCTCCATATTTAGAACCTTTAGACTTTCCACTGGAAACATCTATTAGTATTGTTTTACATGCATTCCTTTTTTAGTTTAAGAGTCTTTGGCAAGTGTATCAATAGGAGAAGTTTCTAAAGAGACTTCCTCCTGAGGGCTTCAAAAATGCGTCTCAAAAGAAGAAACAACCCTTCTACTAGGTTTTTCATTCTCTATTTCAATGCCTTCATCTTGCTCTTCTGGCTAATTTTCTTCTTGCTCTTCTTGAGTCGGTACTCTTTCATTGTCCAAGGAACTTGCCCATGTACTCCCTTGCTAATCCGCTTATTCAACTCAAGATTGGTCACACATGTTTCTGGTTGTTTGGGATGTCGAACATAATCAACCATGTGTTTTAATGATTTCAAAATATAATAGGGAGTGTTTATTAATTTCCTATTATGCAAGTGTGCCAATAACTGGAAATAGTAATTTAAAAAAACCCCAAAGCACCCTTCACATGTTATAAAATTTCGAGTGAAGTAAGATACATCTTCTCAGGGATGCAGAAGGGAATTTATATCCAATCCTATCCCTTTCTACCTTATCTTCTCACCTCCTGGTAAAAAATTAGCTTTGTCCGTTGGAACTACAGTTTTCCTGCTAAAACAATGCAATCGTGTCTAAGGTAGGTTTGTTACTCTGAAAATAACATCCTTTGTCACAACAATTTGTACTCACCTTATGACTGAACCCTGTGCATTCAAATTTTGTGTAAATCCTAAAGAAAATTGCTCATTAAACACTTGGAAATTGTTAAAATATGCCAAATATCCTTTGACCCAGAATATAGCATGAGCTCTTGGATAATATGTTAAGGCATCAGTAGAGTTTGGTTCATGTTGGACTGCTACTCCATCCATGGTTTTTAACTTTCAAGGAGAATGTTATAGGTGTAACACTTGTTCATGCAAATTCATGTTGAAAGGAGAATTTTGAGTTCATTAGAATTTTCAAGTTTTAGTTATGGCAGGGTATAAGTTGATTTTTTATGTCACAATTGGAAAGTGTTATGAATGATTCAAAGGGATTTAAAAATAGTCATAACAAATTTCATTTGAGTAACGGTGATAGGATGATAAATGACATTATGAGTACAAGATTTGATTATCACATGAAAAAATAGGGAAGTGTTGGTGCATCGTAAAATAGTGCGATACAAATCCACTATCCCCCCCTTCCTCAGTCCTGCAATGCTTTCCCTCCAGTTTTGCTTGTTCAGCCTGCCCGTCGATTTGCCTATTCAGTCTTCTCGCTAGTCCGTCAACCCAAAGAAACCCCAAATACTTCGTTGGGGCTAACTTCATCCCTCGCCCAATGCTCTTTCGCCTGCTTCTTGCGCCTTGTTCGTTCAAGGCCTTGCTTGTTTGCTTGATTTCTTGCTTGGTTGCCACAGAATGATCCACACACTCCTTATACTTATACCCATGCTAAATTGTCATCTTGGCCAAGAGTCATGTCTCTTCACCCACATGTGGGTTGGCCTCAACATAAACTTAAGTCATCCCAACCACTCTAACATGTCGGCGTGTCCAATTTTATCAAAGTCATCCTCCTCATTGTCGCATGCCCTGCCAGTCGTATAAACTCAGCCTCTTGTCGTACTTTCTCCTTCTGCGGGTCACATAGGTCACTTGTGTCACCCTCCATTGTTAGATGTCCTCACCGGGCACTCGCTGGTCTCGCTTGCTACAATGGGTGTGCACCTTCCGTCGCCTTTAACTGACCTGCTCTCATCTCACGTCCACCCAAGTCAAGTAGCATGGGCACCAGTCACACATGGGTGCGCCCGACTTAAATCGGTCGCATTTAACCGAAGTCATCCCATCGTCGCATATAACAGAGTTCGAGCACTTGTCGCACATGTGGGCACACCCAACTCATCTCGTGGGCCTGATATCCTCCACCACTCTAAAAATGTTTTTGTCCTCGACAACACCATCCTAGCAACATCCATCACCAAGACATATCCATAAGTATGGCCACCTAGATATCTCCACCTATTACTTGCTCCATGTTACCAATCTACCAAACTCTGCAATAAAATTAAGTGTTGGATTCCCCTATGATGGTTATTAGTTGGGTAACTAATCCAGTCGTAACAATGCCTCCACAAGAACGCGTGATCCGTACGTCATCATGACCAATCTTCGCATCTTATTGTCAATCGTGTCCATCTCACCCCAAGGTTGTGCTGATAAGTATAGAGGAATCACTGCCATGAGAAGCTAAAAATGAGCCTCATATTCATGTCAGTCTAAGAAGAGAGGGAGGAAGGGGAGGCCAAAAGATCTCCCTCATCCTTAGCTAATATCTCAATCCACCTGTCTAGATCTTCCTTCTCCAATACCTACATGTATGCTTTCTTACTCTTCTCTTGACTCTGGGGTCTAGCATCTCCATTCCCTTCCACTGCCTCTAGCCTACCTATCAAGTCCAAGATACTATCGGACAATGCTCTAATAACCTGTATCTACTCTGTAATTTTTGACTCTGCAGAAGACAACCTCTTATAAAGTTCTTCATCCCGCTTGATGTCCTCCACATTCATTTTTGTCAACCTACACCTAACTTTCATAGCTTCCATGGTTGATACCCCTATAGGATCATCATCTCATCCATCGTAAATGTGCAAATTCATGTGGCATCATCATAGACTCATACTGCTTCATAAATTCCATACCCAATACTACTTCATAATCATCCAGTTGCATAATCGTGAAGTTGATCTTCCTAGACCACTCACTAGTGTTCACATCCACATTCTCTACCACATCAATAACTGAATTTGGCGGGGAATTCAACACTTTAAGTCGAGCTTGAGTTGGTGAAAACTTCATCCCAATATTCCTTGTATCTTCCTCTCTAATGAAGTTATGAGTCGCACCACTGTCCACCATTGTGAGTAAAGTTCCTTGCCCAATATTCATATCCACATACTCCAATTTGTTCCTTTGAAGGTCCCGTCGTGGGACAACTTTCGTAGCTACTGTAGCTCCCAGAATCTGCATCACCCCAATGGATGGTTCTTCTTTCTTCTTCTTCACATCAGCTTGTGTTGATGTAGCAACCATCTGTCTTGAAGGACAATTCTTCACCGTGTGGTTCTCTCCACACAACCAAAATTTCAGTGGCTTCTTCGTCTTCGACTTGTCATTCGATTTCAAATGCTCCTCATTGTAGACTTCTCCTTTGGTTGATTAGACTTCTTCTTTCTCTCTTTTTTCCCTTCATCATAATGTTCTACCAAGAGATCAACTGCAGCAAATGCTTCTTCTAGTGTCTTGATCTTCTTCCTCTTCACCTCATTGCGTGCCCAACGTTTTAATCCTATGATGAAATTGAACACTTTGTCCTTTTCCGCCATATCAGGTAGCTCCAAGATCACACTCGAGAATTCTTGTTGATATGCGTGTAGACTTCCTATTTTCTTAATGTACTTAATATTTGTCCTTGGATCCCAAGTCTCATCTTGTGGGCTAAAATGAGCCTGCAAATCCTTCTTCATATCATCCCAAGTAGAGATGTCATCAACATCACCATTGGAAATCTGATCCAACTTCTGTCTCCACCACATCTTAACATCCTTTGTGAGGAATTGAGAAGCTACTTTAACCTTGGCTTCATCATTAGGTAAGCCCAAGTGCTCCAAGTATTGCTCCATATCCCATAATAAATTTTGAAGTTATTTGGCACTCCTCATCGCATCATAAGAATCAGGTTCCTTCACTTTCACATGATCAACTCCTCCAATTGGTCCCTACCCAACTGCTTTCTTCAAAACAACTATCTCATTCCGAGCATCGTCAAGATATTTCTGCAACTTCAAGATTTCCTCCCAACCTTGGTCTCTTGAAACACCAATGTTCTTGACTTCCTTTTCTATTTGTGTATACATCCATTATGTATACTCATACGAAATTTGAGGTTCTCATACTCCTCTTTCATCTTCATGAACTCATCTTGAATTTCAACATTCTCAGTCTCCAACGAAGCCACCTTTGAAGAAAACTCCTCCATCTTGTCCAATACTTTTTCCATGAAAACTGTCCCGTCATCCTTGTTGGAGTCATCCATCACCTGAGGTTCTTCCACCTAGTCAGCCCTCAGTTTTTCTTGTGATCTTGTAAAGACCATACACTACTTCGTTCAACTTCAACCTTGTAACCTGTCCATGTCGAACTTCTTCAACAAATACCAATTGTCACGAAGTGGTAGTTGTAGCTTTGCTTCACTTCAATCAGTTTGAATCGCCTTGAATCAAGGGAATTTATACCCAGTCTTGTCTCTTTATACCTTATCTTCTCACCTTCATGTAAAAACTTAGCTTTGTCCATTGGAACTACACTTTTCCTGCTAAACCAACACAATCATGTATGAGGTAGGTTTGTTACTCTAGAAATAACATCCTTTGTAACAAAAATTTGTGCTCACCTTACTACTGAACCCTATGCATTCACATTTTGTGCAAATCCTAAAGCAAATTTCTCATTAAACAATTGGAAATTGTTAAAATATACTAGATATCCCGTGACCGGGAATATAGCATGAGGTATTTTATAATACATTAAGGCATCAATAGACTTTGGTTCATGTTGGACTACTACTCCATCCATGGATTTTAACTTTCAAGGATAATGTTACATGTGCAACACTTGTTCATGCAAATTCATGTTGAAGGAGTGTTGGGATGGGGTCCTTGGGGTCAATTTTTGTCAGTTAAGTCAATTTTTGTAATAGTTTTTGTTAAAGAATGTAAAGTCTCCATGAAATGTGGAAGCAGAGCGCAAACCTAAGTAAGAGTCAAAGGGGCTTTAGTCCCTTAGGTGGGTAGGTTATAGAGTTGTTTTGAGTCATGCCCATGGTCTGCAGACCATGGTATTGTAAAACAAATGCTATAAGTAGTTGAGTCATATCGAGTCTTAAAAAATAATTTTTTTGTGAAGAATCATTGTAAGGGAAAGGTGCTAAGGAAGGAAAAGTATGTTTCACGTACTTAGGTGAAAGGGGAAGGCTCCTGCAGCTGAGTGCGTGAAGACCTTGGTATGTCCGCAAGCTAAGTGCGTGGGCCCCTACAACTGAGTGCATGGGGAGGAGAAGTCTCTAATTGAATGCTTATTCATAATAAAGATTGTTTGGGAAGAAATTATGTACATCTCTACCTTGTTTATTGTTTTAGTTAAGTTTGTATATCTCTACAATCTGTTATGACTTATGTGAATTAATGTTTGTTTATTACATGAAAGTAGTGGATATGTATCTTTCATGCATGTTAATAACAATTTAAGACTTCGCAAAGATCAAGAAGTCGTTAGATATATTTGATGTAGTTATATGTTTGAAAAGGGTAGATCTACGCAGAAGTAGGTCTAGGCCAGAAGGGCTATAGAATACACATTTATTGCATGAAACTGGTAGATCTGTAATCTTTCTGTGTGATAAGTACAATTAAGTACCTTCGCGAAGATCTGAAGTTCATTTTGATAGAGTTGCAGTAGTTGACATTCGAAAGGAATAGATCTACCTGAAGGTAGATCTAAGGTATCAAAACCTTAGGAAACCATCACATAGGCCTCTGGATGTAGAAACTTGGTTCTAACATGCCCCAATACTGCTTTGGGTGAGACTGCACCGTGCACTACCCAGCAGTTAGGTTTTTGTTGGTTGGTGCGAATAACTCTGAACCTAGGTCAGGCCCCCTTAAGCCAACAAATGGTTCCATTGCCGAGACCCGAACTTGGGTCTCTCGGGTGCGAGCTGAGTATCCTAACTAGCTAGACTACAATGGAACCTGTTAGGGCCTAAATCTACCTCAGGCTGAGAAAGGCAGGTCTAGGGTAACATCAAACCACGCTTAACCTGGTAGCTAGCCCTACCAGGTCGGGAGAGGGCTCTCTCCTTGTCAATTTCAGGAAAATATAGCAAATGAGGATTGAGATGACTGATGTAAAGACTGATTTTAGGCTAGATATATGCTCAAAGGAGTTTGATTGAGTTTTATGGTTGATTGCTGGATCAAATGTGAAAGGCAGTTTTGGGTTCGGGGAATGGACTCAGTCTTGCAGAGGTTTCTGTGGGGCGAGGTAGGAAAATGCTTTAGTACTTTGAATTAAGTGAAATGGAGAGTCTTAAGACTGGTGAGGAGTTGGAGAGGGCATGGAAGTGTCATGAGTCCTCTTCAAACAATAGAAAACATGTAAAACTAAACAAACCCTAGGTAGAGCACTGCAACATCAATGATTTCTACCTTTATCCTTGATTCATTTAGTTTAGCAGAAAAGAGAGAGATGATGGCACACATAAAAATGTGTAAACTTGAATCATGGAAGGAAAAACAATACTAAATCACCTTGCCACAAGAATCCCACAAAATGTTGCAAACCCTGGTCTATTTCCTTGCCAAACTGCATAGATGAATGTACAATAATGCTCAAAGCATTCAAAAGAGTCCAACCTTCTGGAAAAGTCCAACCCCTACACTATGAAATTCATAAAATATATACATTTTCTTATCCTTGTACTAAGAGAATTGAACTCAACCATTTTCTTCAAAATAGAATCAGTTACATTAAACTTGGACCGAATTTATGAAAATAGGTGTTGAAGATGAGCTCATATCTTCTAAACCATAGCACCTGTTACAAAAATGAAAGAGGTTTTTGTAGATAAGGTTATGTTGGAGAATAAACTCTCTCAAATGTTTGAAATTCGTTTCCAGTTCCTCGTAATCTGTGCCACAAAATCATCTCTAAAGCAGAAAATCGTTAACAATTTAAATCTGTGAAAATGAGTTGTAAATATCTAGTCACATATCCCAATTCATGAAACCTGTGAATAAAATGAAAGATATTTTTGTTATATGGCTCGTTATTAACAAAAACCTCCTTGGGTTTTGCAAAATTACTTTCCATCTGTTGTAAAATGGCACCGCACTAAAATGACTAAAACAGTAAAAAATATGAAAAATTTGCTTTGTTTTAATGTAGGTTCCAAATATCACTATATATCTCCCACATAGTAGCACCTGTGCATAAACTGAAGGAGGTTTTTTTTATTTGGTATGTGATGAACAAAAACCTCTTTCACTTTTGAAAAATTCCTTACCATTATTTCAGAAACTGATTTTTTACTAAACTTGTCATTGTGTGCAGCAACTGACCTCAAAACATACATAACCAAGAATCACTCATTCATTTCAATCATATCTTTTAATCCAGGAGCCAGTTACGGGAGTGTGATATACCGTTGGAAATATTTTTCCGATATTATTCTGATGGACACACTTGTGACATGTTTTGTGCTGAACATCATGTGCAAAACATCTAACAAAACTAGACATAGCAATAGCTCATGTTGATCCCTGGTGACAGGCTGCAAAGACTGGAACTAACAGAACCATTTGTTGGCATGCGACATAAAACTGTCATTTACTACATAAATTTATAAACACACCCTAGCAATTGTTTTGAAATTTTTGCAAATCTATCGTTCATGATGAGCGCCATTGTTGAAGTTATGAATTAATGATGGATATAGCCTATACCTATTGAATGAAGAAAGAAACTCGGCCTTAGGATTAGGGCGTGGGTGTAGTGCGTAGAGGATTCCATGGCCATGGAAGAGGAGGAGGAAGGAGGTGGTGGCGAGGAGCAGAGAACCCCCTTCAAATTGTAGAAGTAGACTAAGGAGATGACTTATGGACCCAGGAAGACGCAAAAATCGGACAAACAGGCACATGCGGATCCAATGGTACTCACTGAGGGGGACTTGGATGAGATCAGGGGTAATGTCCAAGACACAATGACAAAGTTGTGGACTCAATTTGAGAAGCACTATGTGCAGACGTTGGGGAGCATGTAGAAGGATTTGCGCGAGTTGCAGATTCAAACAAGAAGAATTCAGGTGAGCATGGGACAAGCGAACAGGGTTCAAATGAGCCTGCAGCAAGCGAGAGAGAGCTTAATGGAAACATAAAAGAATCTGGACCTCAGAGTCATTCCCTTGGTGGAAGGAAGATTACGCATAGAGTCAAAGGAAGATAACGCCCAGCTCGGAAAGAGCAAAGGCACGGGTGTGAGTTTAACCGCGCTGCCACTTCAAACCCTCCACGCGCTTCATCAGGGGGTCTCAAATGAGCTTTGGATTAGAGAGAAGCACATGCTATCAGTAATTAGTGAAGTCAAAATGAACAATGAGCAGATCTTTGTTGAAAAGGCTTAGGCTCTTAAGGAAAACTAAGAGCTAACAATGTGAAGCTAGAGCCTCAAAGCAACAAATACACAAGTGTGTAATTTAGTACCCGAACTACACATTCCAGAGGATGCGGAAACTTCAAAAAATATTCAAAAATTGGATGTTGTAGTGCGACATTCTAAGGATGAGTTAGGCTGAGTTACTTTTGACTTTCAGATGAAGATGTCAGAACTTCAATTGAAACTGCAGTTGACTACTCCGCCAGAGGACAAGGAGCAGTGCGGCGCAATCATCAGAGAACACATGTCTACTTTGGATAATGCAGTATCAAGCTACAATGATCTTTTTGAAAACACAATGGAGTTGTGGACCACTTTGCATGAGAACTTAAACCTTCTGTTAGAGTCGGTCTAGTAGCCCTCCATCAGAAATCAAAGCTCTTTGCATTTGCATAAGTAGGTGTCTCATCAGTATCATCTTATTGCATTCCATTAGGCATGCCATAACCCTGATGGAGGAGCTTGTGTCATTTATTCCCCTCTTGGCATTGCTGGATCAAGTTTGTTTCAGTCAATAAATTCCTTACAGGGTCATTGGTCTTGTCTTGAAATCAAGGTCCCAGGTCTAGGGTTTAGTCCAATTTTGTCTTTTGAGGTCATGTCCTTTGAGGTCAATAAATGCCCAGCAGGCCAGAGGGATGTTCATCAAAGCATCATTTCAAAGGATTTCATATTGTATAGCTAATTTCTACCTTGAGTTCAAAAACCCTGTTTTTGAAGGCAAGGTCATTTTCTCATTTTTGTAAAAATTTGTAAAAAATTCAAATTCATCAGAAGTCGGCATGCGGCCTTGGTCTCCTTTGCCAAGACTCCTCAGAAGCTATTCCTGCAAAAATTTTCAAGAAAAAGCATCATTTCAACCAATTTCATGACAAAAGGAAACCACAAGTCAGCAACAATTAGTTTTAAAAAGTGTCATTGCATAAACATTATAAAGTGGGTTTGAGGGGAAATAAATTTAAATCAAGCTTATAAAAGCCCCTCTCTCCTCATTTTGTAATTCTTTTGCCTCCAAGACTCCAAGAGCAAGTGTGAAAGGCGATTTAGTGTGAAACTGGGCGAATTTGGTGACTGCACCTGCACGCTACGCATCAGGGCCTGCGCGCTATGCGTTGGGCGCGCGCTACGCGTCAGGGCAGTCTCTGCAATGCAAAAATTGGTCGGGCGCTACGCGTTGGGTGCGCGCTACGCTCCAGAGCCCGCACGCTACGCGTTGGGTTTCCACCTTCAGAAATTTGCCAGTGAGCCACAGTTCGACTTCTTCCTCCTCAGTTTCTTCAGGTAGGCCTCAAATCATTGAAGTTCTTGCTTTGTAAAGATAACATGAGCGTGAAAATGTGTCAAATGCCATCAAGTTGAAATGGAAAATTCATATGTATTATGTTTTAAAAAAAATTCGAATGCATGTGAGCTAGGGTTTTACATTTGCTGCCCAAGGTCATCCTTTTTCACTCCCTCATTTCCCCACATTCCCATTATCCCCTCCCTTGTCATTTTCACCTAATCTCCCTAACAAAAAAAAAATATCAAAAGCCCTAATACCCTACCTCTATCCCTAAAATTCAATAAAATCTCCCTAAATCCTACCTCCTATCAAACCCCTACAAATTATGATTATGTGATGATGTATGTGTCGTAATTCCTTCCCTAAATTCCCTTTTTTATATATTTTCCCTAAATCCCCTCAAAAGTCCCCCTCCCTAACATCTCCCTTGTGTTTTTTGTCCCCTTGGAGCAGCATTCAAACAGTCAAAACAACAGGTCATTTGTGCAGAAGTAGCAGTACATTTCAGCCATTTTGCTCTTGAAACCATGTCAGAAACCGAAACAGATTATGAGCAAAGTGATGACCGTGAGTCAACACCGGAGGTTGAGGTGCCAAGGAGGCCTCACAGGGGTGGTAAGGGTGGTCAGCATGTGAGAGAGGAGCCCACCTCTTTGGCCTATTTGCAAGCTTGTCCACTTGCAGTCACATGTTTCCATCATCAATCATGCTATGGATATTGCGAGAGGATTTCCCAAATTCAACACCACAGGGAATTGGTCCGCTTGTTTGTTTTTCATTTGCACAACGGGCATGTGAATCTTGCAGGGGTGGATTTTACATTGTCACCTGAGTTTGTTGCTCAAGCAACAGGGATACCTAATGTTGGAGAAGAGTGGAACAAGCGCCAACTGTTGGACAAATTCCAGTATGAGCCCTACATTAAACCTGTATATATAAGGCACCTAACTGGTGTGTTTCCTTTCAGATTCTTGAGGGATGAGTATGCGCCCTTGATGAGGCTCATCATTCGCTATTTCACCTGTGAGGGCAGATTTTCACGTTTGTATTCGTATCATATCCGCTTGTTGATGCATTTCACACGGGTACGGATAATGAACATTCCTTTCTTCATGTGCCGGAATATTGAGAGGATGGTGCCCTTGGTGCAGAGAAAGAGCCCAGCACAGCAACACAAGAGCATCTACCATTATGCTTTGATCAAGATTGTGGTCATGCATCAGTTGGCCCAACAAGGTATTCCATGGGAGGATTTCATCTCTCGAGATTTCTTCACAGCGCCACCACCACCCCCTGAGGTTGTTCATGAGGAGGGAGGACCTTCACAGCAGTATGACATCCCTGAGCCCAGACATGTCAGCTCCCCTTCATTGATCACATATCAGAGAGGCCATAGGGCCTTATTTGCATCAGCTCGACGAGTATTTTCTCCACACCAGGTGGAAGGGGTCTCGCCTTCTTCATCAGCACCGCGAGTGTTATCTCCACACCAGGTGGAAGGGGCCTCGTTTCCAACAGTAGCATAGGTATCAGAGAGGGGCAAGCAGCCCATGATTGAGGAGGGATTGTCAGGTGATCCAGATATTGACATCATTGATCTTGACACCCATTCTCCTAGCTCGGAGCTTAAGAAGATCATTCAGCAACGGGAGGCTGAAAATGACTTGTTGCAGCAAAAATTGGAGATGGCAAATTGGACAATCACATATTTAGAGCAGCGCAACAAGCAATTAGAGGATGAGCACACTCTCGATGAGTTGCGGAGGATCCATGAAGACCGCAACTTGGCTCGCAAGAGACCCGGTGATTTGGTACCCATTGAGCGAGAGGCTATGCTTCTCCGGGTCAATGCTCATTTGGAGAGGTTGTTGGCCAAGGCTAACAAAGATAAGGACATGCTCCGGAACATGAAGAATCATTATTGGGCTCGGATGCACGTATGTAAAGCAAAAATGAAGGTGCTCAAAGGACGGTTGGCCAAGGCACTAAAACGAAGAAAAAGGCCCGATCCCCTCAACATCTTGGCTGAGGCTTCCTTGAAGGAGCATGGTGCTAAATGAATTACCTCCAGCACAAATTTCAAAAAAATTTGAGCATTTTTTGTCATTTGTGATTTTTTTTTTGGGCAAAAAACAGGTTTTCCTCCCCAACGCGTAGAGCGCCGCGCACTACCCTGAAGATGGGCAACTCCATTTCATGAAAACTCAGCATTTTTGGATTTTTCATGCAAAAATACACTTGCTCAGCAATTTCCAAGAGATTCCATCAAGTTTTGAGCCTCCAGAAGATCAAAAAACAAGCAAAAAATGATTTTCTGCCACCTTTTTGACACACAGGAAGCAGTCTTGGGAGATTGAAATTTTGGAGGGGCACATGGTTACCAAATTCAGAAATTCCACTTGGGTTGGAAAGTAGACATCTAGACCTTTCCAAGAAGCCCACTTGTGCCTCATTTGGACTCTGGGAAGTGCCTCAAAATCAGGCCCAAAGGCGCGTAACGCGTTGAGATTTAGAGCGCTACGCATCAGGCTATTTTCACAGAAATGCACCTACAGCTTAGCAAAACGCAGTTTTGACTAGGTTTGAATTTTTGGAGTGGATTTTGATCCTCCTTGATGTAAATGATGTAATTTTATGATAATTTGACACTTATTTATCTCTTCTAGAAGATTCATTCATGAAATAGGCAAAAGTTTAATGAATGAATTGGTTTCCTAGCTTATAGAGGCAAGTTGTTTTGACTGCCTAGATTTTAGTGCTCAGTTTGGAATTGGTTGAAACAGCTCCTAGGATAGTGAGCTCGACCCCTAGAGGCAAGGAAAGATGTTAGATTTCCTATATTATGTACTTTCTTGGTCATTTTCATGGTTGGACTCTTGAGGGAGAAAGCTTTCTATTGTATTACTCATTGTATCTCTGCAATTTTGGCAAAGGAAGAAAGACCAGGGTTTTGCAGTCCTTTTTTGGGATTCCTGTGGTTACATGTATTGATGGTGTGTTTCTCTTTGTACTTGTAAGTTTGTTATGTGAATCATCTTCTTACTTTTCCTTCTGAAAATTAGGCAAATGAAGTGTTAAAGTAGAATTCATGATTACCATGCTCTGCTTTTAAGTTTTCTTAATATCAATGTTTTCATCTGTTTAAGGGGAATTCAAGGTGATTGCTTGCTCTCCTTAGCTCCTCACCAGTCATTCTCATCCATCCAACTCTTTCAAAGGCATCAACACAGTCTCCTATCTTGCCCCAAAGAGCTCCCTGCGAAATCTGTGTCCAATCCCCGCACCCAAAATTGCCTTTCCCCGATTTTCCACCAAAATCCTAAAAATCTCAAAACAAACCTTTTATCATTTTACTAGCCTAAAATCAGTGTTCTTTATTGGTTATCTCCGCCCTTTGAAGATCTTTGCCGAGATATACCGGAGAGAGCCCTCTCCTGCCCCGTAGGGCTAGCTACGAGGCTAAGTGGTTTGATGTTGCCTTGGAGTTTGCCTTTCTCAGCCTGAGGTGAAATTTCAAGCGCTAACATACTGGCGACCATACTGGGGAGAAAAAATTGTTTGCTGATTGATGTGTTTATTTCATAAGGCTTAGACGGAGTCTGAAGATACGCCAGGTAGCCTTCGAAAACGCTCTTGCTTTGCATCAGCGCAAGTAGATAAACGCTGCTTCAGTCGACCTCCGTGAGCTTGTGAATGTAACACTTCATTTGCATTTCACCCCAGTATATTTTCAAACTCTGAACTTTTGGATGATTAGTTAAAAGTTTTCACAGGCTGATTGGCTATTTGTTCCTTGATATCCAAACTGGCTTCAGATTCAGGTCATATATTCAAATCTCATTCATGTCCAGCTATTTTTGAGTATCTTGAAGACATTGATTTTGACGAGAGTTTTGAGTTGTCCTTGTTCAAAACCAAATCTGAAAGTGCACTTGATTCTCTAGTTACCAACCCTGATTTTGCTGCTGCCCTTGAAATTGAGAGACACAATAAATTGGTTGACAATTTCATCCTAAGATCTCTTCAGTCAGATATTCACGCTACCAATCTTGCTGAGTTCGTTGAAACTATATCTGTTCATATTGGATCCACTATCACGGCGCATGAGCAGACCAATCCTCCTTTTATTTCTGTTTCTCCTATAATCACTTATCCAGAATCTACAGTTGGTTCGCCCTCTACATCCCATACCACTTCTCCTCCTCATACTCCTCATACTACAGCTACACCTACTCCACCTGCTACTCCTAGACCCAATCTACCTAAAGCAATGGCTGCCCGGTTTGCTCCACTTGCTCTTCCTCAAAATCTGCATGATATGCCAGCTGATTATCAGAATAAAATTTCCATGTTTGATGGCACTCCTCAGGGTGTTTCTGCTCAGCAGCATATAGACAAGATGACAACTTTCTTTGATCTATATGAGATAGATGAAGAGGATGTAACTATGCGTTTGTTTGTACAAACATTTGATGGAGAAGTAAGAAAATGGTTCAGAGGTTTGACAGCTAGAAGCATACCCACACTGGAAGAACTTCAAAAGCAGTTTCTAGATCGATGGGAAATCAGAAAGGATCCACTTTAGATCAATGCTGAGTACAAAAATCTCAAACGTAATCATGGTGAGTCGGTCCAAGATTACATTATTAGATTTAACACAGTTTACAATGCTATTCCAGATTATTTAAGGCCATCTAGAAAATCAGCACTTCTCAAATTCCCGGATGGTTTTGATTCGGAGATGGCTTATTCATTGCGAGATAGAGATCCGCCTACCTTGGAGGATATGCAGAAAATCACTGTTAGTGTTGAAGCGAATTTGAATGATAAGAGAGCAAGGATGAAAGCCGAAAAGCGAGTGACAATCAAAGAAGAAGCTTCTACATCAGATCAACTCCTTCGCAAGGTAGTTACGTTGCTTGAAAATACTCATCTCAGCAAGCCGGAACCGCAGATCCGTAATCCTAATTTCCGAGGTCCACAGCAGCCACAATACAGAATCAAGCAGCGTGAAACAAGGGCACAAGAAACAACAGTTCAGCAGCAAGTAAAACCTCCGCTTCAGCAGAATTTTGTTAGCCAAGAATCCGAGGATGAAGGTGATACTATAGGAGAGGAAAATCACTTTTTCACTCCTGATGATCTGCCTACCTATATTACAGAAGAAGAAGAAATTGTGAGAAATTCCGTCATACATCAGGATGAGAACTATATCTTATCAAATGAGGCAGTACTTGAGGAAGAATCAGAGGAATACCAAAGAGGATATCTCAATGCTTTGTCCGCTCAGCAGAGACAATTAAGAAACCGAGCTGTTCCCATAAATCCCATTCAGAAAAGGAAAGATACTTCGGAAAAAAATGATTCAGCTTCCCCACAGACAAAAGGAAAAGACATAATTGATCCCTTAGCAGGTTAATCATCATCAGCAAGCAAGATAGATCAGCCATCAAGTACACCGAGAAATAAAGTTGAAAAAAGAGAAGTTCCAGCCAAAGAAGGTGAGAAGGTTTCAGCTTTCAGTTTGGAGAATGAAATTTCAAAGTTGAAAGTGTCCATTCCTTTGACGGAAATCATGAAGAACAGCACTTACCGAGGCCAAATCTCCAAGATGCTGAATTTTGATCCAATGCTAGACACGGTGAATGTAGAAGATGATCAGCCGGAATTGATTTTTGGTCCCGCTTTAAATGTTGAGTCTCCCGAAAGTGATGTTCCTCCATTCTATATCAGTTTGCGATTGCATGAGTATGTTTTACATAATGCTATGTTTGACTCGGGAGCTTCGCATAATTTGATGCCGAAAGCAATCATGGAAAGGCTGGGATTGGATATCACATGAAAATATCATGATCTGTATTCATTTGATTCCAGCCGGGTAAAATGTATCGGTTTGATCAAGGACTTGGTGGTAAACCTAGATCAAATTCCAGCTAAGAATGTTTTGATGGATGTGGTGGTGGCGGATATTCCTCCGCGATTCGGAATGTTTCTTTCGAGATCTTGGGGAGCTAAGCTCAAAGGTACACTTCAGCTCGATTTTTCTTATGCTACAATCCCGGTTTTCGGTCAGATGAGGAAATTATATCGGGAACAAAAAATGAAATACATGATCACTAGTAAGGAAAAGCCAGTTAATCATCCTGTAAATTATGTACATACAGATTTAGAGTCATTTGTTTTGTTTGCGGATAATTTTAATGAGATAGATAGTCAGTTAGTTCAAGCAGAAGATATATCAGACATTACAGAAAATTTTAGAGAAATTTTGAGAAAGGAAAGTGAAGAAAGGTCCGCTGTCATAGAGTCAACAGCTGAAACCAATAGGCAGCAAACAGAAAATGCAGAGACAATACCTTTTCAGCACTTAGAGGACGATGAGGATGGTCTTTGGACCATGGATTTTGATGGCGCTGTGGGCAGCGATGGTGCTGGTATAGGTGTGTGGATTCAAAGTCCGTTTTCTTTCCAAAACAAATTCCCAAGCAAGGTACGAGTATGTTCTTACAAATTGGCATTCGATTCTTCAAACAATGAGGCGGAATATGAGGCTCTCATTGCTGGCCTGAAAATCCTTCGGAAGCTGAAGGCAAAGAAGATAACAGTATATGGCGACTCCGAGTTGGTTATAAAGCAAGTGAAAGGTGAGTTCCAGGCCAAGCATCCTCGTATGCGAGCATATCGAAATGCTGTCCTAGATATCTTGAAGCTGTTTTCTAAACATACTTTGACATGTGTGCCCCGTATCCAAAATGGTGTTGCGGATGCATTGTCTAAGGCAGCAAGCAATCTAAAAATCCCCATGAATTCGAGCAATAAGTTTAAGATTTATGTGAAACACCGTCCTACAGTTCCAGAAAATCAAAGATGTTGGAAAGTTTTCCAAGATGATGAAGCAATCAAGGATTTTCTGCAAGTTGAAGGTGAGTTCAAAGACATCTCCATAGACATAGAACCTGAGGAAGTAAATCAAATGGATGTATTGCAACTTAAAGATAATTTCATTCCTAAAGGATTAATTCCTTTGGAGGAGCTGTTCGATCAAGATGACGTGGCCCGCAAACCAACTTTGAGGCCAACGGAAGAAGGTGTTGAAGAAGTAAATGTCAGAACAGCTGAAAATCCAAAGATGGTGAAACTATCGAAGGCATTGTCGCCAAAGGTAAAGAAAGAATATATCAGATTGTTGTCTTCGTTTTCTAATGTTTTTGCATGGGATTATTCAGATTTGAAAACTTATGACACAAGTATCATTCAACATACCATTCCCATAAAGCCAAATCAAAAGCCTTTTCGACAAAAGTTGAGAAGAATTAATCCTAAGTTGTTGCCTTTGATTGAGAAAGAAGTTAACATGTTGTACAAGTCTGGAATTATAGTGCCAATCAGATTTTCCGACTGGATTTCCAACTTGGTGCCCGTGAGAAAGAAGACCGGTGAGATCCACTTGTGTATAGACTTCAGAAATCTGAATAAGGTGTCGCTAAAGGACAATTATTCGCTGCCCAAGATGGATCATATATTGCAGCGGGTAGTTGGGGCATCAAGGATGTCGCTACTTGATGGTTATTCCGGGTACAATCAGATTTTGGTGCATGAGGATGACCGCGACAAGACTGCATTCACTACTCCATGGGGGACATTTCATTATGCCAAGATGCCGTTTGGATTGAAAAATGCAGGTGCTACCTTTCAGCGGGCGATGGACATGGCCTTTGCTAATGAGAAGGATGTCTTTTTGGTCGTTTATCTTGATGATTTAACTGTGTTTTCTAAATCTGATGAAGAACATTTGTATCATTTAACAATGGTGTTTCAAAAGTGCAGAAAATATGGTATCTCATTGAATCCAAAGAAGAGCCTTTTCGCCATGAGTGAAGGCAAGATGTTGGGTCACATCATTTCCAAAGATGGCATTCGTATAGATCCTGCACGTGTGGAAGCTATTCAGCAATTAGAGCAGCCCCGAAACAAGAAGGCGATTCAGTCCTTTAATGGCAAGTTGAATTTTCTGCGTCGCTTTATTCCGAATCTTGCTGAACACCTCAGAGAAATCACTAGCATGCTAAAAAAGGACAGCCAGCTCAAATGGACTGAAGAGGCGGTAAAATCTTTCAATTTGGTAAAGTTAATTTTATCTTCAGCCCCAACTCTAATCAGCCCGGATTATACACAAGATTTTATTTTATTTTTATTTGCTTCTGAGCATACATTGGCAGTTGTGCTGATGCAAAAGTGAGATGGAGTTGAGAAGCCCATTGCTTTTTTCAGTCGTATTATAAGGGACGGAGCGCTGAAGTATAATATCATTGAAAAACAAGCATTGGCACTGGTAAAAGCCTTGAAAGATTTCCGTGTGTACATACTGAATTCCCACATTGTGGCATATGTTCCTAACGCGGCTGTTAAAGATGTTTTGGTACAAGCGGAACCAGAAGGAAGGCGGGGTAAGTGGATTGCTGCGCTATTAGAATATGATGTGGAAATTAAGCCTACCAAGCTGATCAAGGGTCAAGGTCTCGCTAAATTGATGGCTGAAACAAATCTCCATGTCCTAGACATTAATTTGATTGCTGCCCTATCCGATGAAGACGAGGAGAATTCAACACTACAGGTATCTGACATCTTTGTTTCTTCTCCTTGGTATGTTGATATTGTATATGTGCTTCAAAATTTGTCTTCACCTCTCGGGATGCCTCGAAACAAAGCTAGGACATTGAAATTAAAGGCTACCAAATTTTGCATCATCAAATCTGCACTATATTGGAAAGACCCCGGTGGCATATTTCTAAATTGTTTGGTCGAGGAGGAAGCTAAGAGAGCTATAGAGGATTTTCACAAAGGTGACTGTGGGGGCCACTTGTTTTGGAAGACCACGGCAAACAAGATCCTAAGAGCAGGTTTTTATTGGCCTTCATTGTTTTCAGATGTATATAAAGCAGTCAAGAGTTGTCATGAATGTCAAATTTTTCAAGGAAAGCAGAAATTACAGCCATTGCCTCTTAAGCCCATTGAAGTCAGCGCACCATTTCAGCAGTGGGGCTTGGATTTCATCGGCGAAATTCATCCAGCATCTTCCGGACAGCATCGATGGATATTGACAGCCACCGATTACTTCACGAAATGGATTGAAGCCATTCCCACCCGGCAGGCCATGGACTTGGTAATTATTTCTTTCCTTGAAAATAACATATTGTCATGTTTCGACTGTCCACATAAGCTGATTACAGATAATGCACCAGCGTTTAAATCAAAGAATATGGTTGATTTTTGCTACAAATATAATATCAGTTTGGGGCATTCGACCGCCTATCATCCGCAAGGAAATGGGCTGGCTGAATCTTCGAATAAATCCTTGGTAAACATCATAAAGAAATCGCTGGAAATCAATAAGAAGAGCTGGAACAAAAAGTTAGTAAATGCATTATGGGCTGATCGTGTAAGTCAGAAAAAGTCAATTGGTATGTCACCTTTTGAACTGGTTTACGGGACAGATGCAGTGTTTCCTACTTCACTTAGTATTCCGGTAGCAAAGTTGCTTCAAGAAGCTGGTGGTGAGAAGGATCCCATGCAAAGGCAGATTGGTCAAATGATTCATTTACAGCAGAAACGGGAGGAGGTTCTTCACAATACTCTCAAGTTGCAAGAGCGTATAAAGAAAATCTATGACAAGAAATCAAAACCGGATGATTTCCAAATAGATGATGTTGTTTTGAGGTGGGATGCCCGAAATGAAGACAAAGGGAAACATGGAAAGTTTGACAACTTATGGAAAGGTCCCTACAAAATTGCAGCATATCGTGGTCCAAATGCCTTTCTTCTCAAAGAAATGAATGGTGATGATTGTCTCGGAGGGTCGGTCAATGGTCGACTGCTTAAAAGGTACCATGTTTGAGAATTTGCTGCTCTAGTCATTATCATTGTAATTACCATTTTACTTTGATTCCACTGCAAGTGTGAACTGATCTTTCATCTTTAGTCTGGGGCCCGCGGTGAAGGCTATAATTCTGAAGATGAAGATTAGTTGGTGTGAGTTTGTCATGTTTTTTGTATCAATTCATTTTCTGTTTAAAGTTGAAGTCAGTTTGAGTCAAAATTGGTCCAATTTTCAGTCAGTTGTCAAGTCAATAAAGTTGTTCCAGTTTGGGTCAAATATGTAAATAATGACTCCATTGCCGAATGATTGAAAGGCACTGGTCTGCTCTCCCAGAGGTCTAAGGTTCTTGGCACCTCCAAGGAGCTACCATCCCCATTGGAGCCAATGTTAGAGTCGGTCTAGTAGCCCTCCATCAGCGATCAAAGCTCTTTGCATTTGCATAAGTAGGTGTCTCATCAGTCTCATCTTATTGCATTCCATTAGGCATGCCATAACTCTGATGGAGGAGCTTGTGTCATTTATTCCCCTCTTGGCATTGCTGGATCAAGTTTGTTTCAGTCAATAAATTCCTTACAGGGTCATTGGTCTTGTCTTGAAATCAAGGTCCTAGTCTAGGGTTTAGTCCAATTTTTCTTTTGAGGTCATGTCTTTTGAGGTCAATAAATGCCCAGCAGGCCAGAGGGATGTTCATCAAAGCATCATTTCAAAGGATTTCATATTGTATAGCTAATTTCTACCTTGAGTTCAAAAACCCTGTTTTTGAAGGCAAGGTCATTTTCTCATTTTTGTAAAAATTTGTAAAAAATTCAAATTCTTCAGAAGTCGGCATGCGGCCTTGGTCTCCTTTTCCAAGACTCCTCAGAAGCTGTTCCTGCAAAAATTTTCAAGAAAAAGCATCATTTCAACCAATTTCATGACAAAAGGAAACCACAAGTCAGTAGCAATTAGTTTTAAAAAGTGTCATTGCATAAACATTATAAAGTGGGTTTGAGGGGAAATAAATTTAAATCAAGCTTATAAAAGCCCCTCTCTCCTCATTTTGTAATTATTTTGCCTCCAAGACTCCAAGAGAAAGTGTGTGAAAGGCGATTTTAGTGTGAAACTGGGCGAATTTGGTGACTGCACCTACGCGGTACGCATCAGGGCCTGCGCGCTACGCGTTGGGCGCGCGCTACGCGTCAGGGCAGTCTCTGCAGTGTAAAAATTGGCCGGGTGCTACGCGTTGGGTGCGCGCTACGCTCCAAATCCCGCGCGCTACGCGTTGGGTTTCCACCTTGTTGATGCCTCGAAAATCACTGCAACAACATTAGGGATAACCACCCGGTCCGGACCTTAGTACAACTCCTTTTCTGTTTGGAATAGTGGCTCCGACTGGGGATAATGGGACCAGTTTCCCAAAAGTGGATAAACGGGGTGAATGGATGATTTATTAACTAAGCTAGTGATGGGCGAATAACTAAATCTATTAACAAGAATACAAGAATTATGACCTATCCCGGGAACCTATTGAGCTTTAAAGTGTAGCGCTTGATGGTCTGTGTCTATAGACAGGCATATAGATGACTCCATCTAACAGACATGGATATTATTTCATTCAAGATTACTGTGCCTAAATAGTTAAGCAAAGCGATTAAAGCGATATTACTACACTCATCATTTATATCATCGACACATACATGGTTAAAAGAAAAGCATACCATAAAACATCCAATAGTGGAAGGAATATAGAACTGTTGTTAAAGCACATGCATATAATCAATAATAGCAAGGATAATCAAATAACAATTCACATGAAAGGAATGAATTCAGACATAGATAGAAATACCATATGAGCTGCTTTGACACTCCCAATATCAATCGCTACTTGTAATTCTTTCTTCAACGCAGAAACATTTTCCATACAAAGACAATAGTGCACAATTGCATAAAAAGCTTCCTTATCGAATTAAGAACAACTGGTCCAGTTTCATAAAAGAATATGACTGAAGCACAATAGTGCAACTTCAGCCTTTAAGTCAGGTACAAAACTTTACGACCCTTTCCAAAACAATGAAAGGGTCTATAAATACTTAATTAATCTATCTATCTATAAAACAGAAATCCTACTTAATTGGTATCAATAAATCTTGATCCTATTTTTCTTCAGCGATCTGGTAGTCGGTGACATGATTCATCAAGTAGGTTGCTTGCCTTTCAATTTGAGCTGACTTATCGCAAGCATTGGCTCTACTTCAGGTGGTTTGTTGAGGCGCGAGCTGAGCTGGGCGGCATAGGTGGCATCCTGAATATCAGGAATAATATACCCGATTGCATCTGTTAGGCACTTGAGGGCGGCTCTCTGTGTGTGCGGCTTTACCAGGAAGAACCAATATGTGTCCCAAGTTAAACTGTTAATCCCAGCGATTAACCTCCCCTTTTCTTCTAGATTTGGATAACATGATTGCTCCAACGTTTTCATTGTTGTCAACTTTCCTGGTGTGCATTGGGAAATCATGTTTGATAAGTAGAGAGTGTTATTGACCAATTCAACTAAATTGCTAGAAGTTGATTTACATCTTGAAACTGCTCTCTCTGCTTTCATTAACTGGGACTGCCATTCAGTGAAGAGTATATCTTTGTGTGATTGTAAGATCCTGGGTAAATTGGCCGCTTGTCCTTGGTCAGAATCTTGCCAGTCGAGAAATGCAGCTATCGTTTCTTCAACTTGATCCGATTCAGTCCTGGCCTTGTTTACTTGCTTACTTATAGATGCCGTTAATTCACATAGTGGCTCTGCCTGGGCTATTTGTTGACACAGAAGCTTAATTTGGGATATTAATGCAGTATTTATTTGTAATGCTTCTGCTCTAAATTCAGCCACTTGTGGAACGCCCTTTGTTTTCTCGAGCTGTGATGATAATTGAGCAATTTGCTCATCTTTTGTTTTCATCATTTGTTCGTTCGCTGCCTTCAATTGTGCCAATGCTTCTTATAATTCTCTCTGTTTCTGGATTGCGCTTTGGTCAATCCTTTGTTTTTCTGCCTGCAATTGTTGTGTTAGTTGACTGTTCGCTTGCTGCTATGTCAACAATTGCTGCTCTGCCTGCTCCGCTTTCTGCTTTGCTTCAGTTAACTGTGCCTGTAATGAGAAAATCTCCTGATCCTTTGTTTTCAGTAAAAGGCTTACCTTCGATGCCTTGTCTATTGTCGCTGCCGAATAAGCTCCTGCATACTGTGACAGTTTTGTCAGGTCATCGGAGGGGTCAAATTCCTCCTTCCAAACTACATTGCCCGTGACAGTTTGCTCTGGGAAAAGGGAAGGTTGATCAGTCCTTCTTCTTTTCCTTTGTTGTTTAACCACCGCTTTATGCCTTGGGCTGTAGAAAACATCCAGGGGAGGAATATCTTCTACCTGCAGAATGATTTGGTCAGAGGGGTCCTTTGGTATTCCCTCTACCTCTTTAGAAATGGGTGGGCCGCTGGTTCCACTTAGAACCTGTGTGAGTGATTTCCTTTGTTGTATCCGTTACCTTTGAAGTGTT